>CANXYI011881209.1:0-12263 GCA_948208565.1 Hura crepitans | reverse complement strand
ATATATATAATACAAAACTTTATATCCAACATCATCTTCATATAAACCTATATCATTGGTAGCCTAGAGGTTCTTCCTTTTGAGCTATCCAAATACCTGTGCATCACAAATAAATGATTCACTAAGCTTTATAGCTTAGTGGTATATATAGTATAATATGCACATTACTTTATGTCTTAATTTGTTTTAAACATTTTAAATTATAGACACTTATATTATTCTAGTCTACTATGTTATAAATCAATAATGCAACATGTGTAAGAAGGCATAGACAAATAAAATATTATCACATATTGAGAATTCGAACATACATTACTTGCATTATAGCACAACATGCAAAGGAACCATCATCTTAACTTGCATGATTTAATCATAACTGCTCATGCATAGGCATAATAAATCCATATATCTAATGATTTCAAACAACATTATTAAGCCTTAATTTAAACATTATCATACCTTAACCTTTATTTTAGCTCACATGCATAAGCTATGGTCTCATAACCTTTATCTCATGACATGGTCATACATAACTCAACATAATCATATTTATGCTTTGCAACATTCATTCATAAATCATCATCCATTAGATCTAAAAACATCAACATTTAACTATATGCAACTTTATGTATAGCATGCATATATGGCATAAACTAGCATAAATCATAAACATAATGCATCACAAGATTATGTCTTAATATTATAATTTATTCATTATGAAAACCATGTATAGTCTTCTTTAAAATCCATTTATTAGGCCCATATTCAAGAAAACATATACTCTATGGCTAACAGATAATCATGGTGTGCAGTGGCCCCTATTATAGACTTTAATGGCTGCTACACCAGTATGGATTCAGAGATCAAATGCATTAGACTCAAAGGTCAGTAAATAGATCCAAAGATCAAAATGCATCAGACCTAAAGGTCAGTAATTATTATAAGAACTTGACGGTCAATGCATTACAACATGAAGGCTATGTAAGAACTCATCGATTCATACATCACAACCCAAAGGTTATAAAGGTATTAAAGTACCCTAGTAGGTGTTATCACTCCTAGTTGACCGACTAACCTATCTCACTAGGTTGTTTACTTGTATAGGCCACTAACCAAATATACTTTTAGTTTCACCATCTTAAAATAGCTTCAGTGAATTTTATCTCTAATTTGGTTAACACATAACCTTAGGGAAAATAAACATTCTTACCATTTATTAGTCCCATTATATTACCATTCATCCAATGTGGGCATCAACATAGTCATCTTTTATGCATTATAAACATTAAAATAAATATTTACTCTTTTAATCACTTTTGGTCATTCTTACCTTATATCCCTATTATTATGTCACAAGCATTTAAGGAATGCCTAAAGCATCCATCAATTTTCATATTAGGCCATTCTGCCATATCATAATCTCTTTGTGCATTATGGTGTTTCCTAACTACCATATGCCATCCACATCATCAATTCATTAGTCATATAACGATCCCATATTAAGCCATTCAGCCATAGCACAATCTCATTGTGTATTATAGCATTTCACAACTACCATATGCCATTCATATCATTATTTTATCTTTTTCATGCCAATAGTTCATATATATGTTCAAATAGGTTTCCATTATTTTACACATGTCATTATATGTTCACCTAATCATTTCCATCTCTATGGTCATGCACTATTCATAACATACATAGTATACAACATACACACATAACTTCATGCCATAGGCCATTCAACCATGCATAAACACATATTTTAACATTACTTTATTTTATGCATTCATTTTACATATACATAATCTCATACTTTGAATTCATTCCATGCATTTTCCATTTCATGTATTATATGGAATACACAAATTTAATTGCAAATAGGTAATTGGCCAAGCCATTACAATTTCTTAACCATATATGTTTCTTTCCTTACACGCAACAACACAATTCCTCATGTCCATAAACATGTATATATATGATCACGCATTATCTATATCATGCTTGGTATTAAACATACATATGCATAAATTCATCATAGGCTGTAACCTTATTCGTGCATCATAAATTCACTTTTTTACATAACATGGCTCATCTCGTATGTATATCATCACATGTTTAAACTCAATACATAAATCATCTTTTGTAAGCATTATATGACATTGCACATATCCATACATGCCTCTAGGCCAATTCAACCATAACATTTTGCATCATAATCTCATTTATAGAACACATCTTATGTTCATTCATTATGCCTTTATGATTTAGGCCAACATACATAAACATCTTATTACCACTCTCTCATGCTCTTAGTTAATTTCATACATTTATAACACATCTTTATACTTTATCTCATTCCATAACATATGTGCCATAATTATGGTACATGACTCAATTGCATTTATCATTATCTAAATTTGATTAAGAAACATCATTCTTTCTTACATAACCTTTCACCACACTTTATTATTATTGTCATAGTACTCAACATCATTAGCATATTACATTGCATATAAAAATAACATAATTGGTCTTAAACAACATTAAGCATACTTAGAGGATCATCTAGCCTCATCAAGCCTTACACATACATATATCCATTCTTATCCTTCAACATAAAAATAATCATGCATAATTTTATGTTCTTCTTTATTACATGCCTACTTAGCCATATACACATAATTATATACTATTTTACCTCATAATGCACTTGATTCCATTATAATCATAATATGACTTCTATATCCTTTTTATACATTCAGTACATCTTAAATGCATCATTTTGTATCTCATTTACCATTTATCCTAATCAATTTCATGAATACACATAAATGGGCATATTACACATAATAACTCAAACTGACATATTATGTACATTAAAGCAATTTATCAATTAAAAACAATTTAACTTGATTACACATACTATAAGTGATATACATACTTTACCAAACTCAATTCTCAATAATAGCATCCTCAAGCTTTTAATTCCCTTTTCCTTTGGTCTTTTGTCCTGTATCTCTTTGAACATAATCCTCCTTATAAATAAAAAATTCATAAGAACTATAATATACTTCTCTAAATCAAAACAATCATAAATATCTCTTCTTAGCACTTAAGAGACCTTAGAAAAATATAAGATCAAGCAAAAATGCATCCTTGAATTTTTGAAGTTACTATTCATAATAACCTCCAAAAATTCATAATAATTATAACATCTATTGAATTATTAATTTAACTTGATAAATCTCTTATTGGTATCCCATTACATTGAAGCAAAATATAAAAACTTAAAAATAAACTCTTTTTCCCATACATGATCACTATTCACCTATAATGCTTAAAATTTCATAATAATTCAATCATGCATCCAAATCAATTTCTAACTTGATATAACTTAATTTGGAACCTCAAATTACTGCCAATTTTTTTGTCACTATTCATTTATGTTTAACCCATTTGAAATTCTCCTTATTTCCTTCAATTAAGCCTTTAAATATGATGTTTAGACCATGTAAGAGTTGAATCCTTTCATAAAGGGTTGATTTAATATGAGTTTTGGTAGAAATTTGGAGAAGAAAGCTTGGGAAGCTCTAAAATAGTTTAGCTTTTCACATAAAAGAGAAAGAAGAAAAGGAGATTACTAGAAAATAGGTCTTATGGTTGCTAGAATTAGGCTTTATATCAATAGTCAATAGCAAGGATTATTTTACTAAAACAAATCCAATGGCCCATATTCAAGCCCAAGCAAAAATCTTTAATTTATTTCTTAATTCTTCCTTGTATTCTTACATATCCATTCTTCCATTCCAACATCAATTACATTTATTATGGCCTTAAATAATCATACATATTATTCTTTAAATGTCTCAAAAATTTCATGCTCAAAAACTAAGAAAAATTGATTAAAAATGCCACTTCCATCTGTGCATTTTTTAACATTGTTTAGTTTTGGCCATTAACCCACTAGTGGGTTAATGAGCAAAACTGTGAAGTTACATTTTTTAACACAATAACCCGCTAGTGGGTTAATAAGCAAAAATGCTTGATAATGGAATTTTAGACATTAACCCATCATTAGGTTAATATGCAAAATCACAAGGTTAGACTTCCACACTTTAACCATTAGCTTCCATTTTATAGGATGAATGCTTTTTGTCATGACCACCTTTAAAAATATAATTTCATTTATGTTTACATATATATATCATATGGTTTTATTATCCATATTCCTTCCCATAACTTCTAGCTTTTTTACCAACTTAGAGACTTTATTTTGTATCCTATAATTCACTCAAAAATATTCCAACATATGTCTTTATCCTTATTACGGGTTAACATACAAATACAAAAATAACAAACTTTTACATATTAACTCGCCAGTGGGCTAATGTTCAAAACTATGAAATTAGACTTTTTCAACATTAACTCACCAATGGGTTAATGCTATATATCAAGGGATTTCATGAAATTTCCAAATTATGCATTAACTCATCTACGGGTTAATGCATAAAACTGTAAGGTTATACTCCCATTCTATAGCATTAGTGTAACCCTTAAATCTCTAGTAGCATTATTCACATCCTAAAAAGTAATATTCACAACATCGAGATTTTCAGGCATTACAACCAAAGCCTCATAGTTATTAATGCATATCAATTACAAGCATAATAACTTTAACATACACACTTTAATAACTTGAAAGAACACACATCAACATGTGATCTTGTATAAACTTACAAAGGATGCTAATCACACCTAAAAGCCTTTCTAAACCTTTTCTTTTCCTTTAGCTTTGTTCTTTTATTCTTTGTCTACATCCATAAACCAATATCATATATAAAAATTCACACAAAAATCTATGAATGACCAAAATTCAAAATGACCTTAGATAACACTTACAAAACCCTAAGGTGCCCTAAAAAAATATAAGAGCATAAAAAAACCACTTATCAAGTTTAGAGTTGATATTCATGTAACCCCTAAACCTTCAAAAAACCCCTCTTTTAAAACCTTAGCCATGCTTTTCTTACCATAAAGACATTAAACTACCTCAATTAAAGCTTGGATATCTTTTTATGGTGTTAGAGTATAGGAAGAAAAAAAGAAGAGACATGCATTTCATTAGAGGTTGTTGTCAACTTGAAGAAGGAAAGGGACTATTCTAATGTTGACCATAAATAAGAGATTTTGACCCTCTTTTATAAGTCTCATGATCCAAGGGTCTAACTTTTCTTATTAAATCCAAAAGCCAATGTTTTTCCACACCTTAAATCTTTTCTTTTTAATCTTATCCTCTCACTTTTAAACACCAATTGACACATTTTAAGGTCCCATAAAATCTTTTAAAATAAGCCTCAAAAGCCTAAAAAATTGCATTTGAGAAACACAAAAAATCGATTAAAAATGATATTCTTAATTTTGCCTTATTTTTTATAAAATACTTTTTGAAATTCAAAAATTCCAATTTTAATGCTAATAGACTATTTGGAAAATTTGAGTATCATATTGTATTAATCTCTAGCCATTTTGAGCAAAAATAAAATATTTTATGGTTCAACTAAAACTAGGTTGTTATTTATAAAACATTGGCATCAAAACTTTATTATCATTTTTAACCATTTTAATGACTTTGTTTTCACTTCAAAATTTACCCAAAATTATATTATGATTAATACATCCATTTAGCTCAGTAGTATGACCCGAGTTTCGAGAAATACTATTCATATCTTAGGAAGTACTATTCATAATATCGAGATTTTTGGGCATTACATTTTCTTCTCCTCTTAAAAGACTTTTGTACTTGAAATTACTTGATTCAAACAACTATGGATGCTACTCTCTCATTTGTGATTCGCTTTCCTAACTTGCTTCTTCGATGTTGTGATGCCTCCACATCATTTTCACTATGGATACTATTTTATTGTGCAACTTTTTGACTTCTTTTGCTATAATCTTCACTAGTTCTTCTTTATAAGATAGATCGGGGTATATTTCAACTTCCTCAACTACTAACACATATGAATGATCTAATCAATATCTTCATAACATAGATACATAGAACATATTATGTATCTATTGTAGTTTTAGAGGCAAAGCTAGTTTATAGACTACTGGTACCACACATTCTGTTATTTTGTATAGACTAATAAACCTTAGACTCAACTTGCCCTTCTTGCCAAATCTTAGGACCTTCTTCCATAGAGATATCTTGAGGAATAGTTTATCTCCCACTGCATATTCTATGTCCTTCCTCTTTAAATCAGCATATAATTTTTGTCTATCAGATGTAGCTTTCATTTTATCTCTAATAATCTTCACTTTCTCTTTAGTATCTTTAATCAAGTCTAGTCCCATCAGCTTATTTTTAGTCAACTCACTCTAACAAAGAGGTGTTATGCACTTTCTCCCATATAGAGTTTCATATGGTGCCATACCCAAACTTACTTGATCACCGTTATTGTAAGCAAATTCTACTAAGGAGAGGTATCAATCCCAACTCCCCTTAAACTCTATGGCACAACTTCTTAGCATATCTTCAAGCATATATTAACATGTGTGTTTATCATTAGACTTATAAGAAACTTATTTTTAAAAATTAACCAAGTATACAGTTTACCTGAATGACTCACTCAGATTGACCATCAGTTTGCATATGAAATGCCATGCTAAAAATAAGATAAGTGCCTAAGGCATTATACAACTTTTTCCAAAACCTTGATGTTAAATCAGATATGATTGAAGATGGTACACCATGTAGTCTCACTATCTCATCAATATAAAGTTCTACAAGCTTTTCCAAAAAATAATCTATCTTTACTAGTATAAAATAGATTGACTTAGTCAATCGATCCATAACTACCCATATCGAATCATGCTTGCTTTTGGTTATAGGTAGCCTACCTATGAAATCTAAAGTGACTTTATCCCATTTCTATTTTGATATTACTATAAGGTGAATCAATCCAAATGGAACCTAATGCTTTACCTTCACTTGTGGATAAGTAAGGCACCTGGTCACATAATTTGCCATCTCTCTCTTTATGTTATGCTATCAATTTATAGATTTCAACTCTTGATACATTTTGGTGCTATCAGGATTCACATCATATGATGCTTTATAAGCTTCTTGAAGAATATTCTTTTTCACTTCTCCAATATCTAACACACGTAATTTTCTTGATAATATAAGTATCTATCACTTTTAAGCTCAAATTTTGTAAGCTTCCCCTTTTAGATCAAACTTATAGTATTCTTTAGCTTGTTATCTTCTTTTTATGCATCCCTTGTTAAAGAAGACTAGGTTTGACTTACAGTTCTACCAACAAAGCTTTATCAACCATAAACTTCATTTTAACATTCATAACTCTTATAGCTGCTATAAATTTTCTACTTAGGGCATTTATTACCACATTTGCTTTCCCTAGATAATAGTTAATAAGGCAATCATAATCGTTAATAAACTCCATCCACCCCCTCTATTTTAGGTTCATCTCTTTTTAGGTAGGAAGATAAATTAAGATCTTATGGTCTATGTACACATAACACTTCTATCCATAGAGATAGTGCCTATAAATCTTTGGAGGAAAAACTATCACTACTAACTGTAAATCATGTGTTGATAGTTCTTCTCGTGTGGCTTTAATTACCTAGAAGCATAGGTAATTACTTTGCTATCTTACATCAGAACATATCCTAAGCCATTCAGAGATGCATCATTGTAAATGATAAAATCCTTTCAAAACACTCATTGTGTAAAAATCAATGCTTCTATCAACATCTTTAGCTTATCAAAACTTTCTTGATATTTGTTATCCCAAATAAACTAAGCTTTCTTATGTAAAAGATGTGTCATAAGGGTTGCAATCATAAAAAAACCCTTAACAAAGCATCTGTAATAACTAGATAAACCTAAGAAACTTTTGATCTCTATTGTGTTTTAAAGTGGCTTTTATTCTATAACTACTTCCACCTTGCTGGGATTAACTCAAATACCTTTTTCTGATACTATGTTTCCTCAAAATGATATTTTATCAAGCTAAAACTCACACTTGCTAAGCTTAGCATAATATTTCTCATCCCTTAATGTTTATAATAAAATCCTAAAATGTTATTCATACTCATCTTTACTCTTACAATACACTAGGATGTCATTAATAAAAACCACAACAAATTAATCTAGATTGGGTCTAAAGATCCTGTTTATCAAATTTATAAAGGCTACTGGAACATTGGTAAGCCTAAATGGCATTACTAAAAACAAATAATGCCTATATCTAGTTATAAACACTATCTTTGCCACATCCATATTTTTAACCCTTAGCTGATAGTACCCTGATCTCAAATCAATCATAGAGAAAACTCCTACTCGTTTGAGCTAGTTAAATATATCATTTTGTAAGGCAACAGATACTTATTCTTGATTGTCACTTTATTCTATTGCCAATAATCCACGCATAACCTTAAGGATCCATCATTTTTTCACAAACAAAACTAGTGATAGTGATACACTCGATCTTATGAATCCTTTATCAAGTAGTTCCTATAATTATATCTTTAACTCCTTTAATTCAGTAGATGCCATTGTAATGCTAAAAAAATCTTGGTGTTATGAATAGTACTTCTTAGGACATGAATAGTATTTCCAAAGACTCGAGTCACACTGATATGACCAAATGGAAGTATTAATCATAATATAATTTGAGTAAAATTTAAAGTGAAAACAAAGTCATTTAGATTGTTAAAAATGGCAGTAAAGATTTTAAGGCAATGTCACGTGAATAGAGACCTAGTTTTAATTGAATCATAAAATATTTTATTTTTGCCTAAAAAATTTTAGGATCAATACAACTTGATATTTAAATATTCCAAATAGTCCATTGGCATTAGAATTGGAATTTTTAAACATCGGGAAGTATTTTCTAAAAATTAGGCCAAGTTAAAAAGTAATAATTTTATTTGTTTTTTGAGTGCAATTTTTTTAGGCTTTTAAGAAATGATTCAAGGGATTTTAAGTGATTTTTACAAGTGTTAATTGTGGATTGAAATGATTGAAAAATAATTAAAAAGAAATGAAAATAAAGAGGAATATTTAGGGCCTTTGGATGAGGAAGAGATTAAATTATGACCATTAGATCAAATGACCTATAAAATGGGTTAAATATTCTAATTTGGTCAACATTTGAATATGACTCCTTCTTCCTCCCCTCTCTTTAGATTGACACCATACTCCTCTTCCCCTCTACCTTTCTTTTCAATCTTCCACTGAATTCATCCCTCAAAACCACTTTTAAACATCAATTCTCTTAGATTAAAGCTTGTTTATAGAGAGAAAGTGATTAAATCAAGCTTATAATTAAAGATTTTAAAGGTAAGAAGATTATGTTAATAGTAACCTATTTTTCATAGAGTGAGAATTTATTAAGTTTGATATTTTTCTATGGATCCTTATGGGCTATATAAAATTTCTATAAGATTAGATTTCATTTTTGTTGAGCCTTTGATTTTATATTGAATTTCGATCGTGGAATTAGTGTATGTAATGTAGAGAAAGAGGCACCTAGCAAATCATAGGGCAATGAGAAGGTTTGAAGGACTTATTTAGGTGTATATAAGCTCACTAGTAAGTGTATTCACTGTAATATATATTATATGTGTTAAATTGTATGCTAAAATGTATAATTAGTGCATGTAATTAATGTGAAATGTTATATAATGGCATGTAATGTCTTAATATGGCTTGAAATGGTTAATTGTGATTGTATATGTGTGATTTAATGTCTTGAATGATGAAAAAGTGATGGTGGTGTGAGGATGTGCTTGATAGTCAAAATTTCTAAGCGTTATGATGTGTGTGTTATGGTAGGAAATAATGTTTAAGGGCATGAAATGGCTTGTAATATCCTAGGGTGTATGTTGAATGTTAAGTGTAATATTATGTGTGTTAATAAGGCCTTGCTTAATGGAAATAAGATAAAGAAGCATTATATATGTGTGGTGGCTGAAATTCCTTAAGTGGAGATTTAGTTGATGTGGGGATAAAGTTAGTACAATGTCACATAAAATAAGCTAATTACGTGTTTAAGATGTAATTTGTTTGATTGTGTATTTAAGGATGATGTTAGCCGTGTGATGTATTAAGTTTGGTGTGATATTTATGTTAGAACAAGGCATGTATAGATGAACATATTTTATGATAAACATACTTGAAACATAAAAATGATGTAATATGTAATTTTGACTAAAGTGATGGTTGATGACCCCATATGGCCAAATGGCCTAATTATGCTTTATGAATGATTTTGGTGGTTTATAAACAACTTTGGCATATTAGATTGAATATGGAGATTGATGTTTCAAATTATGCATATGGCATGTGTTTAAGGTTATAGAGCATGGTATGTATGATATGAATAATGAAATGATTTAGATGTCAATAAGACATTGTAATGCTTGTGTTCCAGGCTTTGTGAATAGTGCCACTAGCCCTGAGAAGTGTGCTTAGGGTGCCGAGTCACTTACATGTAAACCAAGGCAGTGACACTATCTTTGAAGGGCTTTAATCTGATGAAAAGAGCAAATTTTAAAAATTTAGCGAAATCAACAATCTATTTTGGACTGTAAGCTGCCTTTTGGTGCAATAAAAATTTTACGGGCTGAGATTGACCTAGGATGTGCTCGGACAGACCCAAAAATAGTGGACTTTGAAGATTAAAAATTCCATTGAGTTCATTGGTGAAAGAATTTTTAGAATCCGAATTCGTTGGCAAATTCTCCTAATTTTTGAGGTTGGCACACAAATTAAGGCAGTCTAAAAATTACCCTATCGATGGAATTTAGCAACAAAAATTTAGGAATAAGTAAAGGGAATTAAAATAGGAAATTTAAAAAAACAGTGTAATTTTTTGAGGCCTATGAGAATTTTGGTGAAGTTTTGAAGTTTGCCAAAAATTTGAGATGTGTCAAGGTAGTTCGGGTGGTTGTAGGGCCTTGAAAAGTGGCAAGAAGTGTTAACAAGTGGACTTTTCCACCAAATAAAAGGCTAAAGAATTTTCCTCTTTCTATCCAACAAAATGACGCCATAGCAAAGAAAGAAGCCATTTTCACCATCTTTTTCAACTTGTTCCAGTAAAAAAAATCCACTAAAAATTTCTCCTGGATGTTAGTGAATTTCTAGAAAAATAATAGAGGCAAAAGGAGCTTCCATGATTAAGTTAAAATTCATCAAATGTTCATCAGAATTAGTCTAACAAGTGTGTAAGGTGAGTTTTCATGCTTCTCCTTTGGTTTCTTTTGGTTGTTCTTGGCTAGAAATGCTTCCTAGTGAAGCCTAACTCCTATGGGGGCATGAATGGCCTTTGGTCGAGGTGAATTAGAGCAAAGAAGAGCTTGAAAGAGGTGGAGAAAGTGACCATAAGGGTTGGAAATAAAGGTAGTAGCCTTGAAATGGTGGTAATTACATCTTCAAGTAAGGGAGGTAAGTGAATTCAACCATTCACTTCATGTCCTTGCAATTTTAGTAGTTGTTCTTTAGGTTCAAAATTGGTTTGAGGCCATAAAGTAGTTGGGATAGGTGACTTCTTGATGAATCATTGTACATGGTTTAAGGGAATGAGGATTGTATGGGAAATTGGTAAGATAAGGTGAGATTAGTGGCAATTTTATAGCTTGCCAAGAGATGTCTATGATGTTTGTCATGTGTTAATGTTGCTTGATATATGCATCATGGTGTTTAGAGTATGAATTATGGTTTGAGTGTTGTTAAAAATGGAAATACTTGTGAATTGATGAAAAAGTGTATATTGGGCATAAGAGATATGTGTAACCATGAGTTTGGGCAAGGTTTGTAAGTGTGTATGGTTTGATATAGTGGCTCTAACTAGTGTTTGAGGCTGACATTGTATGTACATTTGGTTTGTGATATATGAACCTATGTAATGGCATGTGAATAGTGTGAGTAATGCATAGTGGTATGAGAACTATCTATTTCTAAGACATAATATAGGCTTAGATTACTTAAAATGGTTTGAATATGTTAATGTGTGTATATATTATGATGAATGGTGGGCATGGAAATGATAACTTGTCTAGTTTAGTTGACATGGCATGGAATAAAGTAACAAGCATAGCTTATGATGACATGAAGTGAAATTAAGGGAAATGACGTGAAAAGGGTGATGCTATATATGCCATGTCGTATGTGTTAAATTATGAACATAAGAGCATGGATAGTTTAATTTTTTGTGGCATAAATGTGATTAATG
>CANXYI011881131.1:0-15245 GCA_948208565.1 Hura crepitans | reverse complement strand
ATATATATATATATATATATATATATATAAATATATGTGTGTGTGTGTGTGTGTAGTTAATGCATAAAAAAACATTTATCATGAAATTCATGCATTGCATGCATAAGAAGGCATTTATCATATAATCAACTAAGTTAACATGCTGCTGAATTATTAATCATTTCATACATATCACCTCTTTTACAAATTATTTCATTATTTAACCCCATGACACAAATTATAAATGAAATGTTAAAGGAAAAATCCTAAAACATATCATGTTTACACAAGTACTAGCTACTCTTACATGCTACCTTAGCAAATAAAGAAATGTCATGAATCTACTTAAGAATAAATGTAGTTAGGTTAGTAATCTTATTTATCCATGTAATTTCTTCTTTACAAATTTCATATCATCCAATAATACTACAACTTGAGTATTTGTAACTAAAAACACTTATTTTATAGTTCCACTAGAAGTTCATCTTGTGTCATAAATCATGGTAATTAGTGTCAATATATAATTTCATGTTCTTAATCAAGTGCTTATAATGCAATAATTCATATTACAGTTAAACATGGTGAGAGCCCATTATGATTCCCATAATTATCATTTGTCTAGCCTATCCTAACTTAATTGCATTCACTTAAGTTTTTACTACAATTAATTATTTCACTTTTTGTCATTTCTTTTAAAGCCTATAGTAAAAGTGAGCAGAATTACATTGAGGAAGGATAAGCATGTAAATCTTGAACATAAATATGTGGCACTAGCCAAACATGACATGAATCTAGGTTGAAGCTAAATGACATGAACCTAGGGCACTAGTTACCAATCATCTGAAAACCATGTGCAATAGCAATACTGCTAACCCTATGGCATGCCAATGATATCTTATCTTAGATTTTGACATAATTTACTATAGCTTTTATAACACCTCTAATAATTGGTTTTTCTAGAAGAGGTTCATGACTGCTATTCCTAGCCCTAAAACTACACCACTTTTACAAATAAAACTACAAAACTTCCTCCCTTATTTTTGATACAATTCCCACCCTATTATAAAGAGTTTAAGAACATGTAACAACCACAATTGATAGGTAATTCTAAACCCAAAGGTCTTTACACTCGTGTAAACTCAAAGACATAACTAATTTGTCTTCCATGAGGGAGGAGGTTAATCAAGGTGTTCCTATTCTAAAAAAAAGCATATCTTATAGCTTGCTAGCTCACTGTTGACTCAATTTTGTGTACATCACACAAGCACATAAGCAAACATCACTTATAGCTTATTACACCTTAGTAAAGAGGACATCCACATGCCTCATATACATAATTGGGTTATAACTATATATACATATAACTACTTTACATCTATATACATCATTTCCTATCACTATCTATATATGCCATCTATATACTAAAAATCAAAAACATAAAAACAATGTACAATAAAAGGGGCCTTCACTACTTGATACTTGATACTTTCTCTCTTTAATAAAAATGAATTGTACATCCACCTCACCTGACACCTTCAGTCTCCTGTAACCTGGACGAGGCTAAACCAACATGTTGAGCAAGTTTGCTAAGTGGTACTCTAGTATGTCTATATCTCATAATGTAAAAACTAGAGGAAAAAGTTAAAGTAACATACATAAAGGTTACATGGGGTCCTATATAGACTGCCTAAATGCATATAATCTCAATTGTACAGTGGAACATAGTTCTTACCTCATGATATATGTGAAATGATTGTAGGTGTGTGCTAACTTCTTGTGGCCAAGGTTAGTCACATGAAGTAGCTACGATGAATGTTTACTTGCCAGTAATTTTACATATCTAAATCGACATGCTTGGATGAACTTACCTCATTGAGTTATTTAGTGGTAATTAATTGTAATTATAGTGCAACTATTCTGATTACATGATGATTAACTGTGAGTTCATTCTTATATATGTTGTTGTGTGTGACAACTTAAGAATTTCTTTAGCTTTATTCTAAAATTTATCATTTTAACTTGTTCTAGAGCCATAGGTAATACACTTCTAGAATAACCCTGAGAAAGATAAATAGGTTGATAAGCTGATAACTATATGTTGATGAAAATGATAAATAGCTATAAGCTGATAAATATCTATAAGCTGATGAATATTTGTGGCCTTAGCCACTGTCACTGTAAATAGCTCATATGGAACTGGTGCCAAGCTATAAACTATTGTAGATCTAGATAATAACCCTCTTTGGTATGCCAAAGCTACACTAACTTGGTTTCTATAAGGTTTACCTTAGGCTCTTAACTTTTTAATCTTTTAAATTCAGCTATATTATGAGATAATCATAATATTTTCATTTTTTAAGGTTGTGTAATCACCTTCTTTTAATTGGTTATATTCGATTGAGTAATATTTCTGAGATTGATAGCATTAGTTTAACTATAATAGAGTTTCTTATCTATAGTAGTCCCTTGTAAAGCTAACTTTTTCATTTCTGTGGCTAAGTTTTTGAGATATTTTCTTAGTTCAGTTGTATGTGTTCTCTACTAACTGATAATTAGCTAGTAAGTATGTCACCTGTAAGTACATGAGGTGTCTTAAACATCAATACAACTAACAAAACCTTGATTTCATCATGTAATTACTTATTTATTTAAAGTATGCATAATAAGATAAATGTGAGTATGTTGTTCATAAATAAGTGTTTAAGAATACATATATGTTTGATATCATCTTGTGAATAGGTAAGAAAAGAAGTTAGCTAATATATCATTGTAGAAATGATTTATTTACTATAGGCAGATAACTTAAGCTAAATTTTATTTATGAAACTAAGAAATAACAAAACACATATGGCATGAGAAATTGAAGGTAGCACACCTGTCATGCTATCACCTGTTGCCCAATAGTGTGCTTGTTTTGTACTATATAGCACTGTGCCTAGTGACATCGAGTCACTCTTGCTACTGCACTAGTAACCCTACCTCCCCCCATTTCTATTTGCTATGTATTGTTCTTGTTCTTCTTCCCTTTTTTCTCTTTGTAAATTAATAGCCTTCTCTATCTTTTTTTTTCCTTTCTTAGTTCTAGCTATCACAGAGCTTCCTTAACATAATTAACCAACATTACTAAGTTAATAACATGTATATATGTATATATAAAGATCCTATTCCATTAAAATTTTTCATTCCCACTACCATTTTATGTTAAATTCTTATTTTTATTGTGACATCTCCGACTGGATTTCCAAAGAAACCTAATAAATGGTGCACTTCTCACTAGGTCAACTATCCTAACTACTCTTAGGGTCATTCATTTGACTTTCACTTATATTGCATTAGGCAATTCTATCTGACTTCAAATTCAATCCAATCTATTCCTCTAATCTATTTAAGTTTACCTTATCATGTTTAGGCTATTACAGACTAATTTTGACACAATTTGGGATGTCCTAAAAATTCGGCAGCACAATGGCTGCCCAGGTAACTATCCCAAAATTCATTTTTGCCTGAAAACACTTCTATACCATATCTCACATCTCTTGGACCCTTTTAGTCCACTAGATATCATCTATCACATAACAATTAGAGGCCCTATACCATAATAAAAACACAAAGAGCCTCAGGCTCACAAGCATAAACACAAATCACATATACATAAGAGAAACTATCACGTGATTAATTACAGCACAGTCTATTATATAAAAATACTATTTTGTGTCCCTTATATACATCACACCCATTTTTCCCACTTAAGTACATAGGATGTAAAACTATATATCTATACATGATTAGTCCTTTCAAGAATGACCTCTAAACTCTACTACACACTTTATGAAGCGACGCCTTTGATCTTGGTACCTGCGCACTGAAACAGGTATGCTAAGTATAAGAATACTCAATGGTGAATTCAACCATTAAAATATGTCCACAGCTAAACCATTCATTGTACTTCTATCTTTATCCTATATGGATATTCCAATTCAATTTAAGAATTGGCATGCATAATTACCATTTTACCCCTAGAGTGTTTCTATCTATAATTACCCAATTAATTATTACAAGCCATATAATTTGTATTTGGTCATTATTAATCATTTTATGCATAAACTATACCATTTTAAGCCTTTATTCACTATCAGTGGAAAATTACTAAAATGCCCATGTCTTATGTTTCATAGTCATATGCAATTTATTAATTTTATTTAATTAATTTAGTTGACCCAACTCAGGAGACAACCCTGATAGACACTAAATCTAAAGGGAAAATATAAATTGGTACAATGGTCCCCATTCTGAACCTGTGCTACTGCACTGGGTCAATTGAATTTTGGCACCCAAGGTGCAAATAACAAGGGGTTGTCTGCCTAGTAGACTGGTCTATCCAACAAACTAGTGCAGTAGCCCTCAAGGACCTATGTCACTGCATCGATGTCATATAAATGATCATTGATGAAAAGGCTGTATCTGCCAACAGACTGGTCTATCCAACAGACTAGTACAGTGGCCTGCAAGGACCTATGCCACTGCACTGGCAATATCAAATTTGGCATTTGGTGGCAAAGATAGAAAGTTGTCTATCTAACAGACTAGCACAATGGCCCTAATGGAGACCTACACCACTATATCGGCCCTGTCTGAAAGGTAGATAGTGTAGCATCTACTAAGGATCCTTAAGTTAACTGATCAACCCATCTAGTGGGGGTCTAGCTAGTAGGCCATTTAACCTCAATTTGTGTCCATTTCTTTGATTAACTTTTTATAATATTATAATCTTAAAAATAGATAGTTATAATTTTTACAACATAATTGGAAATTAGCTAGGTCTAGTATGGCCACAAACAGGCTGTACCGAGTAAAATATCAAAAAATATATATTCAAGGATAATTTTCAATAATTACCATGTATTATGCTAGATTTAATTCCATTAGTATATCATAAATCTAGGCCATTTACTATCCAAAGGATTTTTTGGTTTAGGTAATGGTTATCTGAGACAATTATAGGTCATTTTATAAGTTTTTCATAAGCTAGTTTTAGGTCCATTTCATAACATTTTTCAGTATAGTTTTCATCATTCAATTTCCATTTACCATAGGCCTAAGGCCATTCATTTACTAAGCCATTTACAAGGCCAAACATAGGCATTATTGCCATCCCATTTAATCACAAGCCATAACCCTTAAAGGCACAAGTTTAGGTACATTATATACTCTTAAGTTATAGCTCTTAAAGGCACATTATAGTCCTCTTTTCATCCATCATTTCAAGCCATGTTTGGTATCATTTTACATGTCATTTCTTGACCACATTACATATAATTTTAAGGTATACACTTTACTTATTTTCATGCCAAAGTAGTTAAGCTAATCATGCTTACCTAATCAAGCATTAGTACACATAACATGGGACACCTATTAGCCTCTTTTACATGCCCTTTCCATTAGACTAGCTTTTGTGTACTACTAGTCAAAAACCTTAACAATGTATTTCCATAGTGTTCATTTTACAATTATCCATTAATCAATAACTTAGTCACACTTACATAGATTTCTTGATCATTTCATGCCATACCAATTATACTAGGCATATTATCATTCTCATGCCTACCCTTTATCACAATATACAAATACATATAAACACATTCAAGCCATTTTAAGCAGTCTAAGCCCTATGATAGGTCTTGGCAATAGGTAGTTGTTCATGCCACCATGCACAAACTACACTTATTACATGCTATGCCAATTAATTATGTATTATAGGTTTAAGGCACATGCATTTTCTAGCCTTGAATACCACTTAAGATCACACTAAGCAAGCCACGCACATTCACACACATATACAAGCTCTTGGCCACTCCCATATTTCGCACTAAACATGTATTCTTCCATGTCTTTACACAAAATTCCATTTCCTTTCAATACCACAATCATCAACTTAAATCTCAAGGACCCAAAACACACCTTAAGATACCTCAAACTCATGCACACCTCTCGGCCAAATCAAGACTTGATACTAACATTAACTCTTTTTATCAAATACCCATTCCATATATACACCTTTATGCCCTAGACTACAATTATACAAAGGAAAGCCCATCCAAGCCAATTCTAACACTCAAACCATTCTTAAACTTAAAGAACATCTACTAGAATTTAAGAGGCATAAAGTGAATGATGGAATTCAATTACCTCTTTCACTTGAAGATGCAATTGCCACCATTTCAAGGCCACCACGTTCATTTGTAGCCCTCACGGTGTCTTCTCCCTTGCTCCTTAAGCCTTTCCTTGCTTCATTTCACCTCAAACCAAAGTCACATACACCCCACAGATGTTAGGTACCTTAAAGAACCATTTACATCAAAGAAATCATCATGAAAACCAAAGGAAAAGTAAGGAACTCACTTTTGATACCCCTATTGGACTGCTTCTGTCTAAAAAACTTTGGTGAATTTTAACTCATAGTTGAGAGCTTTTTTTGCCATGATTCTTTTCCCTCATCTCCTTAACATCTTAACATGAATTTTGAAACCTAAAATTTGTAGATTTGGCTGAAGGAAGAAGATGAAAATCCCTTTCTAAGGCTATTATGGAGTGATCTACTGGGCAATAAGAAAATAAACTTTTTGCCTTTTATTTAGTGGAAAAATCCACTTGTCAACACTTTTTGCCACTTGTTAAGGCCCTAGACTAGCTGGCAAGTATACAGGTGGGGTCCATAGCCACCCAAACCACCCTAACACATCTCGATTTTTTAGCAAATTATGAAAATTCACCAAAATTCACATAAGCCTCAAAAAATTACACCATTTGTTTTAAACTTCATATTTTAATCCCCTCTACCTACCCATAAATTTTTGTGGCCAAATTCCATCGATAGGGTAGTTTTAAAACTGCCTCGATTTTCATGCTAACCTAAAAAATTACGAGAATTAGCAAATGACCTCAGAATCCAAAAATTCTTTCAATAATGGAATTAGTGGAATTTTTGAGCTTTAGGGTCTACCATTTTTGAGTCCATCTGAGCATATCTCAGGTTAATCTCGGCCTGTAAAATTTTTTTTATGCTGAGGGGTAGTTTTGCAATCCGAAATGAATTATTGGTTCTGCTAAATTTTTAAATTTTGCTCTTTTCATCATATTAAAGCCCCTTAAAGTTTCATGACTAGTTTCACTACCATAATTTACATGCAAGTGACTCGGCACCCCAGGCACACTTCTCGGACCTACTTGCACTGTTCACAAAGCCTTGAAACATAGGTGTTACCACTTAATTAGTTTGGAAATGTTGAGGCAAGAATCAATGTATTTCTTTTTATGGGAGTTATTGACTCTTGTAGGTACTATATTTCATGTATTTTAATTTTAGTCCTAATTTTTGCTTAGATGGCTATTTTAGGGTTTTCCTCTAGCAAACGATCCTAACTTTTACCTGATGTGCCCTTTTAAAATTTCAAACTAGTAGGCTTATTTTTGCTTTGATGGCCTTTTTAGTTTTTTTTTTGATATGATGCCTTTTTTAAATATGATTACAAGAGAAGTTACAACTAATAGCAAAGGTTCCCCTAGGTAGATAAAGACATACGTGCCTAACCATCACCTTTCTCAATGTATCTTTTGATGTTTTAGGTTGGTTAATGAGGTGATAACATGGCTTTCCTTGATTACAGATGATCAAGTCTGCTAAATGTGTAGTTGGTGGAGACTCAAGCATGTCATCTTTGGGAGCCATGCTAGTTATGTACCTCTAGCAGGTTTCTCATCAACTTCCTTCTAAATACCTATTCACCATTATAGGCAATACAGAAAGTCCCAATGGATTGTGACTAAACCTTTCCATTTCTATGCTGCTAACTTGACTGCCTTTCTCTTATGGAAATAACATAGCTTATAGGTTTGTTTAGCAATTCACTTCATCTTAGTCGACATGGATAACTTCAACACTTATATTAACTCTACTTATAAGAACTAGGTTGTTAGCATTACAAGAGACAATTGAACACAAGCTATTAGAAGGTAACATATGGAACATTTGATAGCAATAGGGTTTATATAGTGTAACTAAGCACATAAAGAAAATATTTTTGCCCTACTAAATATATGTAGATATCCATTTTTGTTCAACTATATAATTAATAGTATGAGTTGAAAGTAAATATCTTAATGTGCCCTAATTGTATGATTAAAGTTTACGAATTATCTCCATGTAATCAAATTCATTATAAGTTAATAAAGGCTTAAGAGCTATCTTTCTCCAAAACATACACACATATACAAAAGCAAATAACAATAGCAATTTACACCAATTAATAAAAAAAAGATCAGTTAAATAGGTAAAAAAACTCCTTAAAGTTATTTGCATTAAAATTTTCCAAAGGTTGGTCAATTAGGATCACTACCCTAAATAATCAAAAAAAAAAAAAAAACTGCTTAAAGTTATTTGCATTAAAATTCGCCAAAGGTTGCTTAGTTGGGACCACTAACCTAAAGAAGCAAAAAACTCCTTATAAAGTTATTTACATTCACCAAAGATTGGTCGATTGGGATCACTGACCTAAATAATCAAAAAAATCCTTAAAGTTATTTGCATTAAAATTTGCCAAAGGTTAGTTGATTGTGATCACTAACCTAAAAAAAAAACCTTCTTAAAGTTATTTGCATTAAAATTTGCCAAAATTGGTTAGTTGGGATGACTGAAAACTTTTTAAAGTTATTAAAAAAGTAAAAGTCTTAACAGGTTATTTGTGTATAAGGAATGATTGAATACTTGAAAGAAAAGTTATTAATGTCAAAAATTTTCAACTTATCACTTGGTTATCAACAACATCAACTTAAAATAATAGCCAAGGCAAAAAGGAAAAAGTTAGAAGGTTAAAATTGCATATAGTAAAATCTTCAAACTCTTCTAAGAGCCCGAATAGTTCTTTTCATTAATTATAAAAAGAATAATTATAAAAAGGTTTTTAAATACAAAAAAAGGAGAAAAAAGAGAGGTACAAAATCCTTAAGACTGTTCATTAATAACCTCTACTGGAGGTCCTTCAGTTTCACCACTAGGAGCAATAGTAGGATAAATTAAAGTAAAAAGAGGCACAATAGCGAGGAGATCTAGGTTGGTAGTTGGAGCAGTGGCTGGAGGTAACTTAGTTGCCTCTCAAATTTGCCACGTCTAGCTTTTAAGCTACCTACATAAATATCAAAAATGTAATTGAAGTCTAGGCTCAGGTGATGAGCACTCAGATCAGTAACTATCTTTAATTGAAGATTCTTTAACTGATCAGCTTGAGAATCAAGATTGTAATTCTCTATCTTGGTCAATTGGGAAGATACCTCATTCCTCTCTCTCTCCTAAGTAAAAGCTTGAGTTGTTTTAGCATTAGCACAAACACTCTTTAAAAGTAGTTTACTCTTGGCATCTTGACAAGCTTTCTGTGCTGCTCACCACTTGAAGTTCACTAACTCATTTTGAGTTTGAGCCTTCTTATATTGCTCAACCAAAATAGTGTAATGCTTATTTAGATTTTCAAAATTTGACTCCAAGCATTGAGTGTTCTCCAATGCCTTTTGATGATCAGGGTTTAGCACTAGGGTTTAAGCCCCGATAGTAGTAAAATGGGCAACAGTCTAAGAAAGAAACTAAGGAGATGTAAAAACACAAAGCCTACCTGGGCCAAAGCGATAAATCCTTATTGCCCCAAGTTATTCATTTGGCTTATATGCATCAGCTCATTAATTAGGGATACATTGGTCCATTCATTTTCATTCAACAACACATTCATCACCTTTATGTAAAAGTTAAGTGCACATATGCACTACTGTCACCATATTCATCCACACATTTAAAGAAAATTAGGAATAAATATGCATGTTAATACATTTATCATTCATTCATCTAAAAAGATTTAGGCACAAACTAATGTTCATCCATTAGGTATCTACACATGTATGTGCCCACATTTAACATTTAGTCACTACATTCATTCATATATTACTATTAACTCATTCACAGTACATGTATACATAATACATATGTGTATCAATTTAGTACACACAAACAGCATTAACCTAGGTAATACAATTATTTCAAACATGCATTGGCATTAGCACATTCATCATTAAGCACGAAAACCTTAGTTAGGCACCAGTTGTATAACTCACACAACAAGTATACGACATATTGGCATACACACTTTATTAATGTATTAACATATACACATGTACATCATTCACTAAACATATACAAGTCTTAAGGCCTACTATCAGTATATTTACCATGCATACAACATATGAACTCACCCATGCATGAGTTATAGAAATATAGCCTTATCATAATAAAATTTAAAAAGGTTGTAAGATACTTGTATACATTTGAAAATAATCATAAGCATTTATAGAAATGTATCCACAAAGTACCAACTTTAAAAGTTGTAAAGTTACAAATTGTTCTAAAAGTATATATACAAAAAGGTTTATGATATAATGTTGGTAAGGGTCAGCCTTTGCTACTCTTCCTCCTTACTTTTTGTGTCTTTATCTTCAGTGGAGAGTACTAGCTTTTTAGCCATCTTGAAGGTCCTCACTTTCCTTTTAGCTACACATAGAGATACCACCCTCCTTGCCAACTCATTCTACAAACGATACAAGATCAATGCGTTAAAGCATACTTGCATTTCATGTATTCTATAAGCATTACTACATATTGTAAGTGCTATTAGAAACTTATTGAAAATGCATAAGTTTTGTCTACCATGGCTCGCATATAAGCCTTTATTAGCTGTGTAGTCTGCTCCATTGAAGCTCTTTAAACCTATTTGAATGAATAGTAAGCCATATTAAAAATCTAATGTAATAACAAAATGAAGAATATCAAAATCAAAAAGTATGTATGTAATGTTAGTAACATCAAAGGATATTGGTGAGTTATCTTTAATGTGCAGATGAACAAACTCAAGCTTGCTATATTGATTATAGCTCATATAGCTTAGATCTGGGACATATGTAAATATCCCAACCACCTCACTTAGGATAAAGTTAGGGCCAATAGTAGTTATGAAGCTATGGCTGTGACCTCTACCGGCTAGAGGAAGAGCAAGTGAACCAAGGGTAGGCATAGACATTAAGCCAAAAAGAGGGATACTTGATCTAAGAATGCTCCTCCTTTTTTTTGATGATAAGGAAGGCCCAGCCTTATAGGTAGGAGCAAAATCCAATAAAATGAATAAAATTAAGGCAAACTTGTAAAAAAATGTAGAATCGCAAGCTCCTAGAATTAGAAGGGTACTTATACAAAGACCTATGAGTATAAGGCACTCAAGGCAGCAAATAAGCATAGGCCTAAGTAGAGTAGTCATCACCATCCATCACTTGAAATGTATTACTCAAGTGTCTAGCAGGCATGCTTTAAATAAAGGAAAGGTTATTAATGTACCTCTCGATTAGCATGCTATCGAGAGGAATCTGTGGCACATGCCTAGTGATCGACCCTATATGTTAGCTCAACATTTGTTCCCTGAGATAGTAAGAATAAGCCTCAAGGGTGGTCAACAACACTCTCTGAGAAGAAAACTCTTAAATGTAGCTCAAGGAAAAAGACAATTCTTCTTGAGAAAATCCTTACCAAGCTAAGTTAATCTACATTAGTAAAAAACAAGTAAATGTCAATTCAAATTTCTAAAAATTGACCACCTAACTCTTTGAATTTCATTTTTTTGTAAGTTTACTTATGTCATTCTAAGAATAATTACTCAAGTATAGTTGATGTTGCAATAAAGATGGTGCATGCCATACACCCAACATAAGACAAACCCGTATGTCTAGCATAGGATAATGCCCCAAGTGTATCAAGCTCACACGATTGAACTAATAAGTGCAACTCATATGCCCAAACCTATGATGCCCTTTTTACTAATATCTTAGGACACCAGATGTAAGAGTGCCACATTATATGCTATAAGCACCAAATACATAATATACTCATACATTCACTTTACTTCTCACTATCATTCAATCAAATGCATTAACAAAAATACCCTTATCTCATAGCTCTAAACTCGATCAAGTTAGATGGCTATGCTTTATTGCATTATCACAATACTAAAACATAGGATGCTAAAAATAAGGATGGGGCTTCTAAAATCAAGCCCAAATTGAAAAAAATAATTTGATGGAAAATCCAAACCAAAGTTTTTAAAAGTTTACATAACCAAAATGGAAACTTAACTAAAAAGGAATAATAACTAATAGATAATAAATATAAATACATTTAAGCAAAATATGCTTATTCTTTATGTTGCAGATCCCTTTTATAATTTGCCTTATCTATCGATGTTAGAATCTACATCTACGCATGGAAACAACCAATGTACTAAGAATACCTTGCCTAGTGGTACATAAACCAACTATGATTTTTACTAAGTAACACATACATGAAGGCACAATTACACATACTCATTTACATAGTTAAGTATAGTTACTCATTACTTATCTTTAGTAGAGTTACCACTATGAGCTGGATAGAGCTTATGATAGATGATAGAAGTCTCCACTCAATGTAAATTGAGAACCAATAAACTTGGCATAAGTGTTTTAACCAAAGATAGGGACCAAGCCATTGATTATCAAAGAATTAGATTCGTGGTTAACACTTAATAATTATTACATCTAGTAATCAACGTGTGTTCTTCATATTAACTCATGAAATCATTCTCTCTAATGCAAAATGCAATTCCTAAGATCTAATATTCATATTAAGCAAATAAATGATATAATTGCGATAAAATAAATAATAAAATCATAATAAAACATGTTATGCAACTTTAATAGATATAACTACTTCAATATGCAATATAATTCTCCTATAATCATGCTACTATTCAATATGAGTTGAAAAATATGTTTATGATTTGCAAACATGATTTAAAGTACTTCTAACATGCTAAACTATATGAGAAAAATTAAAAATGAATTTATTTTAAATAAACAAAACATAATCATATATTTATGAGAAAATTAATTTTTATGCATCTAAATCTATGTACATGATCAAAACATAATAGTATTGTTAAATCAAACAAGTTTAGGCCTTTAGTATTTACCAAAAATAAAGCTTCAAGCTCACAAACAAATTGCTTACAAAAAAATATCAAGTTGGTAAGTTGACTCTCCTTTCAAATGGAATAACTGCTCTTAAAAATTCACAATATTTTGAATTAATTCAAACTATTGTTTACTGCTCAAGAACTTATTAGAGCTCTTAAGGATTTTAAGAAAACACTCGATTTAAGCCAATTTTTGAATTATATGCTTGATTGATGATTTTCGATTAGTGCTTTGAAGTGTTAGTTTAGAGGGTATTTATAAGCTTTAATCCTAGGGAGTTTCATGCACTTTTATATCTACATTCTTCTATTTCAAGTTGATTAATGTTATTGGTTCAATTCTACCCAAATTATAGGTTTCTAGGGACTAAGAGTTTAGTTTAGAACAAGATTTTATGATTTTCATTGAATTTTTAGGGATATAGTTATGTAATGGTTCCTTCAAGGATTTACAATTTTAGGTGCATCTTTTAAGGCTTAATTTACCATTTTGCTCCTTTATTTTTCTCTTTTTTGGGATTGTTCATAATCTCTTTTCTCTCTAGGAATTTAATACCTATTTTGCCCTAGAGTATGGTTTTCCCTTTTTTAAGTATTCCTTTTATGTCAATCATCTATTTGCTTAATCTGTAACTATCGTTATCATTATTGAGCTCTTTAAGACTTAGAAGCTAGTTCTTACAAGATGCCAAAATCGAGGACATGACTAAAAAGGAAAAGAGATTACTTGTAGCTATGGCACTTGAAGGCTACATGCTACCATCTAGATTTTTAAGTCAATAAAAAATAGCAGATCAAAAAGAAACAAAACATAAAAGAAAACTAGCAAATCAAAGTAAAGAAATATGCAGCAGTTGCTTATAAAGCTCTAATTTTATCAACATAAAGAAACATCCAGCAATTGAAATTCAAGTGATAAAAGTAAACTAGAATAGAAATTTATAAGAAATTGTAATCACTAAAAGGGTACCATTTCAGAATTTATTCTTCCTAAACCAAATTCTTAAGTTCATAATCAAAACCTATGAAAGAGATAAACATGTGGTTCATAATTGAATAGAGAAGGAAAAAAGAAAGAAACCAGAGAAGTTCAAAATACGAAATACAAAAAACATGTTCATGAATTTGGTTTTTAGTATTTTAAATATAACTTTAATCATCATATCAAAACTTTCAACATTAAGTTTCTTTTCTAGCAAGGAGACATGAGAAAGAGGTACTAAAAAAGTGAGAAAATTAGGTAGAGAATGGAGAAATATGGTTGATTAAGGAAGAAAAAGGGACAGGAAGTATGGTAAGAGTGTCAGCAAGGGTGAAAAGAAGAAGGAAAAAGATAAATGAGAGTTAGGCAAAAAGATGGATTGGGAGATAAGAGTATAATGGTAGTATTTATGCCTAGGTTTACCAAGTAAAAAGACAAATATATCCTCGACTCCTTTTAATTAAGAAAACTTTAGGCATGGGTAAATTAGAGATTTCATATAATAGGATATAATTTCTTTAAAATAGAAGTTGAAGAATTAAAAAAATGATAATAAACCTTTTTTGGTCTTATATCCAAAAATACCTTTTTAGTCACTTAAATCATTTTTTGTACTCAATTAAGGGTTATATCCTTTCTTGTTATTGTATATATATGTTTATGAATATTTAATTCAAATTTTTATTATTCTATATATTATGAAATAATAAAAAGGAAATCTAAAGTTCAATTATTGTTGAAATTTTAAAAAATGAATAATCAATAATTAAACTTAGAGAATAGAATAAAGATTAATAAAAGGTAATGAAAATATACTATGGATTAATAAAAAGTAATAAAAATCTACTCTAAATTTAAATTTTAAAATATTCAACTAAATATTATAAAAATTATAGGAAAAGAAATAAATGAATTTTTAGAATTTATTGAGAAAAAAAAATAAATACAATAAATGATAAAAAAAATCAACAAAAATTAAGGTCTTCGTATAAGTCTCGATAATAAAGAATATAATTAATAACTATAAAAGATAATTAATGATGAGTTTTCTTTTGGCACCCATGAATTATTTTAAAAGAATAATTTATGATCTGAATATCTAGGTTATTTATTAAATAAAATAAGTGTGGACAATAATAATAATAATAATAATAATAATAATAATAATAATAATAATAATAATAACAACAACA
>CANXYI011881022.1:0-10498 GCA_948208565.1 Hura crepitans | reverse complement strand
TATGATTATTGATGATCTTGATGACTAATTAGCCATATAAGGTGGTTATCTATATTTCTCATGCTAATTATATGAGTAGGCAATAATTCCATGTGTTATATTGCATGATTTAATCATTTTTTATTTAATTTGAGATTTTATTTCATAATTTTAATCCATACGGATCTTCTTTCATGAGGATTTTAGTTTATGCACCTAATATTTTATGCATATGGTTTGTTATTGTCTAACTAGACTTATGTGCGATAACAGTATGATGATGTATGATTATACCTTAGTCTAATCATCATTTAATGCTTAGTAATAGTGGATAATATATGTTTGATTCTTAATTTTAGTTGTTGCATGTTATCTAAATGTATTGATGCCAATTATGTTGTATGAGTTAAGCTTTAATTATTCTCATAATTAGTATACATACAAATCTATTTTGGATTTTTTGTTGAGTGCACATAGACCTCCTTTCATGAGTATTCAAGTCTATAAAAACCCTTTTATTTTGAACGCTTTGTTATAGGTGTTGGATTCCATGGACTCATGCACAGTGGAAATAAAATATCCATGGAACCCAAAAAAAGGTTAGAACATTGAAAATTTGAAAAAAAAAGAAAAATTATATTAGAAGAAATCATAGAATAAGAATTTACTATAAATTCTCTATGCGATTCCTATATGCAGCTTTCCTTTTTTTTGCTCTTCTCATTAGGTTGTCATAAACCACATTGATACTCAGTTGGAAATACCCCTAAGGTAATCAACACAAGAAGTTCTTGGAAAAGGGCAACTTGAAAATCAGGTGCTAGTAGGATTTTCAAGTAGATGAAGGAAGAAGAAGAAATATATGTGTTTTCAATTGTTCTATGCGGCAATTTCTACTATAAAAAATGTGTGTATGGTGGCTGTAGCTATAAGGTTATTTATACTTTAAATAAACCCTTTTTAGGTTAGCTTTTGACACTTAAAATCATTCCTAAGTCGAACCAGATTAGACCTACACATTAGGCCCTATTCAGTACTATGCATATGAGCCTTTTAATGGGCTTATATGTAATCTACTTTGGCCCCACTTTTATTAATCCTATGTGGCACTACTAGGCCCTATTTTAGATTAATAATTATGCTGATTTAAAGCCTTTTAAATATTTTAAAAGTCCATAAGAAATCAGATGCAAGAATAATTAAAATTTGGACTCAATAAAGCCTAAGTCTAAAAACCCTGATTTTCTAAAGTTCTCATTTGCAAATGGGCCCTAAGCTCATTTGCTTATTTCTTCTTCTTAATTTATCTGCTAATGATATCTCATATTGTTAAAATATTCAATCTCATTAAATCTTCCTTAAACTCCTTTTAGGCGTGTGACCTAAGGTTTTTCGAAATAGCTTGGCAATATACAGTGAATTAGAGTCCTAGTCTAACTGGGACTATATCTTATTGAATTAATATCAATCCCCCAACTAATATATCACTTATATATAAGTCAAGAGAGCCATCTAGCCATGCATTATGACTACCCAAGTGCTAAAAAGTCAAGTGGTTTAACTTAACCTTTCATATACAATTATGATGTAATAAACTCCTTTCACCATCTTTTATCCCATCCAATTTAAAGTATGGACTTGTGTCAACTCAAAGCTTAACTAAGTGTGTCTAATTAAGCCCTAGACATATTGTTTTGATAATTTCACCTTTATTCCAAAAATTTCATTTGTGAATCCCATTCACACATGGCATCATACTTTAGCCAAAGATTCCTAAATAAAGATTACTCATCAAAACTGTGAGATAAACTCCCCACTATTATCTGGGGTGGTGAATCCTTTATTGATTACTACCTTATCTTCAAATATGTCATGCCATACCTAAACACCTCGCTATGTATGCTTCTTGTTTGAAGTAAAAGCTTTAGATTCAAAGTATGTCACTCTATTTTTAAGGTAGCTAGTGATCTTAAGTCTAAAGATACTCGCATCTCTGATATGATGAGATACTTTGACTGACATAGGTTAGGTATCCATTTGAGTACCTCATGGTGGGTCTCTGATGTACCTACTTCCTAAGTAAGCATCCGCATGTTAACTCCAAGCATCTTTATGCTTATAGCTTGTGAGAACTAATACTCGATCCAATTAAGAAGTATAACATGTGCTAATCTATCTACATTAATAATGTCCTAACTTGTTAATACTATGATCAGAGATATTCAGGTATATTGCAATTGCATGTAATAAGAATCTCACATCATGAACACTTCATGATTTTCTCTACACTGTGATTTTATACCAATGACTTTATAACATGGTTTAAGACATTGCAAATAATTATAAGTAATATATAAAAGTACCATGATATAAAGAAAAATTCCTTTTACATTAATTCACAAGGTTTAAACACATGAATATAACCCTATTACATAAGCTTTAGGGCATACATCTAACAATAGTTAGTCCATATGGAACTTTGCATGAGAATTAATGATTGTGTCATGTGAATTAATGATTATTTTAATGTATGCTCATAGTAATAGTTGATGTATATTTTATTAATAAGCTTATTATTCATAAGTCACTTATGTACATTGATTTCATGTGAATATGATGTGTCATAAGGTGCTCATGGACATCTATTTATGATTCTAACCATTCTACTTCGAGTATATAAGTTGTGGTTTCTATGAAGACACAAGTCTAGATAGACCTCTTTTAGTTATGTTTTTTTTAGGCCTTTTATTGGTTTTGGGTGGTAATAAGTAGTTTAATTAACTCATTGTACATGTCAAATTAACATCTCACAACAATGATTTTTACACAGTACTAATTGGTATTTTTTAATAAAAATAGTTTTCATTTTCTTTAATAAAAGTCATAATAAAATGTATTTTAACAAAGACCAATCACCTAGAGATAGGAGTTAGGCAATTGCTACAAATTCTTATGGAATTAGGTAACTATCTAATCACCAAACAACTAATGAATAACCCTTTTATGGTTGTATAATAATTCATATCTTTTATGCTTTGTTATTCAATGTATATTTTAATTATTACAAGTTATTTTTCCTTATGTGCAAATATGACATGGATGCTTTTACTTTAAATATTTACTTGCAAGACACAAGATTGATAAAAGTTGGAATATAAAAGAGATACATTGTTGAGGCATAAATGAGATCTAATTTTGAACCTTTTCTGATGAAAAGATCATTAAGTGCTAGTGTAAAGCCAGGAGGCAACTATAACATGAAGACATAAAAAAATATTTGAAAGGCTAACTTGCTGGAATTGAAGCAAAGAAAGAGAAAGAGAAATTATAACAAGGTGGTGTTAGGAGGACCAAATGTGATATTTAGAGCTAGGTCAAACTCCACCTGCACCGATGGGTTCTTATACTCATAGTCCTGGGTCATAATAGTGTTGCTTAGGTAATTTGTTAGATGACTAATGACTTCTCCATCCCAATCGATCAAATTATAACTAGGAGTGAGGCACCACCTGCTACCATATAAGAAGGACAAAACCTCTCCCCTTGCCTAAGACATGAAGTGTTACCAGTAGTAGCATATGTAATGGAAGGATCTACAGAGCCTACTAAGATAAGCCTTGATAAGTGAGGAATATGACATCAAAATTGCCATAGTAAAGGCACTAAAAAAGAGCTAAAAGATAACAGGATGAGGAAAAATCTCACCTAACTAAGACCTAAATATAGGGACTATAACACCCCCTGCCTATTCTCGAAGGAACCAGACAAGGAATGCCACTTCTCGTTGGTCACCTATCTTTAAATTGCTACCGAGATTCATTTGTTTGACACTTATGTCAATAGTTAATTCTTTATCAACTATAGGTATTTTCTTCAATCTTTTCATATAACCCTCTTATACTGGCTATATCTATCTAATAAAAACTCATTCTTGGTTGATAAAAATATATTTTACATCTTCATTTTACAAAAATTTGGGCAGTATAATGGCTATCCGGGTAACTAACCCAAAAATATATTCCTACAAAAAACACACTTCTAAAATCATACTCAATCCTTCGTTATCTTCTGGACCCTTTTGGTCCTCTAATCTATGTATCAGCATACCATAATACATAAATATCAACACAAAGGGCTTAGGGCCTATAACTATTAGATAAGCCAAATAGTTATCATACTAGGTATCGATTAATATATCATGTTCATAATATACATACATCCAGTCAATGCCTAGGTAAGCCCAACCCCACACATATATATACATGAGTGCCAACCAAAAAACATAAAAGTATAGAATAATATCCTTAAATATATGTCTACTACACTACAAATACACTGAGGCTAGATAGTTACTTTCTCATAAACCTGTGCATCGGAACATCGATACACTGAGTATATAACCTAGTGGTGGATTTAATGTAATAAAAACATGTCAAGGATTTAATGCAATAAAAGCATGTCATGCAATCATATATGCCACATATCATACAAACATCCATTATGCAATGTACAAAAATAGTATTGTTAAAATAATGTTAAATTATTAATCTATCTAACTCATTATATCACCAGTCTCCAGTTATAGCCTTTATTTTATATAAATTGTTCATTCAGTAGCTATAGCTATCATTCATAATATCCATTTTTATTTTAAGCCCAAACTAGAAAGAAGACGCTTTAAAACACTAGATTATAGGGAAATCCATACTATGTAGTGGCCCACATTTTAGACCTCAATGGCTGCACAAGCCTAGTGAGTGGTGCCATCTCAAAATGAATGTGGCTGTACCCATATAGTGCAGTGGCCTATCTCAAGACCTCAATAGCTACACCTACCCTACATAGTATAGTGGCCTTCATTAGGACTGCCGTGGCTGCACCCACATAGTGCAGTGGTCTATATTGAGACCTCAGTGGCTACACCTGCCTATTGTAATGGTCCCATTTAGGAACCACTGTGGTTGCACCCACCATCATACTTATAGCCTGGAAGGTATAATATATCTAGCAGCTGCTAATCCTTCGTTGACTAACCAACCCATCCAGTGGGTGTCTAACTAATGGGCCAACTGTCTATTAATTAATTTTATTTACTTTTTATTTATTTCCATGTTATTAGGAAATAGATGTCAGCCAATTTCATCTACTTAATTTTCACTGGATAATTATTGGTCACTTTTTCCACTAGACAGTTATAGGTCATTTTACGTAAATGTTACCAATCATTTAGTCATTTTTCACTATTCATTTGGTCATTTCTCCCTCTTCTCATGGCTTTATGCCATCACATATCATGCCATTATGTCTCATATTATGTGACATTTCCATCACCATATTTCCACATCATTTTTATCACAAATCCTTCATACTAAATAAATCATATAATGCCCAAATTTCATGTATTTCATTACATGCCATATAATAACCTTTTTTTCACACTTAGTGTACATTTTCCTTTATCACTTTCTTATCATATCATGTATACACAAATCTTCCCATATTATCATACATAACCATATCCATGTATCATGCTATAATTATACATATAATTTCACATGTCATGTTCTGTTTATGTTACACATGTTATTAACATTATGTTACATCATGATTGACATCATGGTACATCATGTACACATATCATGCATACATGCACATGCCATGACATGCATGTGACCATACATACATCATACATATACATATGATTTTCACATCCATATCATTATTATTTCATTTAATTTACACTATGGCATGCTTATTACATCTAAAACACATGCTTAATTCCACACTTCCATACACACTTTTATGTATGAACACATACAAGCACATGTTGGCATGTATCAATTGCATCAATTGCATCAAATCCACATACCTAAGGTTAAATTCCACCTTTCTTCATCCTTTTATGGCCTTGGAACCCTTTGTTCTTCACTATTCCTTCTCTCACCTATATATGTAACCTAAAATTTAGAAAATCCATATAAAATCCTGTAAAGCTTTAAATCGAAATCTCTAAACATGGTTTTTCTTAGAATTATCAAGGCTATATAGACAAAAATAACAACCAAGAAATAAACACTTACACTCTAAGAAGTCACTATTCACTCACTTATATCTTCCTATATAAGAGCTTGTTTTTGAGTTCTATCACTTAGATAGTGTTCTACGAACCATGGAGGTAATTTCCCATATAAAGTTTGCAAAGTTTGGTAGAGAATTGGTGTAGAAAAGAGAAGAAAATAGTGGAGAGCTTTCCTTTAATGGTGGTGCCATTTTTTTGGGAAGAAAGGGAGGTGGATAATGATTTTTGTGCACATATGGCCTTCCCACATTTGTAAGGGGTTATGAATGAGTAAGTGGCATGGCTAGATCGTGACACATGGTGATCTAATGATCAAAATTAACCCTTTTTGCCTTAAACTTCAAATAATTTAAAACATTCATCTATACCTCTAAAAATAATCATTTTTATTCCAAAAATCCTTAATTTTACTCACTTAGGGCCACATAAAATTTTAGGTTCAAATTCCAAAGGCAAGTAGGTGAACTATTCACACACTATAAAAATAAATTTTGAAAAAATATCAAACGATCTCAGAAAATTAAAATTCCTTCATTGATGAACTCATTGGAAATTTTAACCTTTAGGATGTCCTATTTTTAGGTATGTCTGGGCACATCTTGAGTCATTCCTGGCACAATCTCATTTTATGTCACTATTCACTTATTTACTGCCTAAAATGAATTATTGGTTCTACTAAATTTTTAAATTATTTCATTTTCACTATTTTCTAGCCTGTCAAAGTTTTATGACTAGTACCTGGCTCTTGTGGCCTTACAAAGGTGTCTTGGCTTCCTAAAACACTATTTAAACCTTTGAGTTACTATTCATGAAACCTTGATTTACGGGCATTACAATTCTGTCCCTCTTAAGAAATTTTATCCTCGAAATTTACCTAATGTGAATAATTGGGGATATTGAGCTTTCATTTGGTTCTCGTTCTCTCAGGTGGCCTCTTCAGCTTTGTGATGTCTCTATAACACTTTTACTAGTGGAATGGACTTGTTCCTCGATTGCTTGATCTCTTTTGCCAGAATTCGCATCGGCTCCTCTTTATAGGTTAAATCTAGTTGTACTTAAATATCCTCTACTGGTATCACATGGGATGGATCAGATCTATACTGCTTCAGCTTTGAGATATGGAATATGTCATGTATCTGTGATAACTTAGATGGTAAAGCCAGCCTATAAGCCAATAGTCCCACACATTCTATGATCTCATATGGATAGATGAATCTAGGATTGAGCTTTCCTTTCTTGCCAAACCTAAGTACCTTTTTCCATGGTGATACTTTTAAGAACATTTTTTCTCCCACTTCATACTCGATGCCCTTCGTTTTAGGTCTGCATAGGATTTTTGGGGATCTATGGCAGTCTTTAATCTTTCTTTTATCACCTTAACCTTCTCTTCTACATCTTTAATCAAATATAACCCCATAATCTTACCTTTACCTATTTCACTCTAGCAAAGAGAAGTCCTGCATCGTCTACCATATAAGGCTTCGTATGGTGCCATACCCAAGCTAGCTTGGTGACTATTGTTATACGTAAACTCAGCCAAAGATAAGTACTGGTCCTAACTTCCCTTGAACTCTATGGCATAGCTGTGTAACATGTCTTCTAGTACTTGTATCACCTATTCTAATTGCCCATTTGTCTAAGGGTGAAAGGTTATACTATATGACAATCGTGTACCAAGAGCCTCATGTAATTTCTTCCACAATCTAGAAGTAAATCGGGGATCTATGTTAGAAATGATGGCCATTGGTACTCCATACAACCTTATAATCTCATCAATGTAAAACTGTGCTAGCTTATCCAAAAAATTGACAGTCCTATCACAAAATTCATTATCACTTTCTCCCATTTCCATTTTGGTATTGCTATTAGATACAGCAATCCAGAAGGTGCTTGATGTTCAGCTTTAACTTGTTGACATGTCAAACACTTAGCCACGTATTCATCCACATCACGTTTCATTCTTGGCCACTAATAAAAAGGCTTCAAAAAAAAGTACATCTTTATATTTCCTAGTTGCATGGAGTAAGAAGCATCATATGTCTCCTTCAATATTTGAGTTCTCAACCCATCTGTGTCAGGAACACATAATTTGCCATGATAGTATAAGCATCTATCATCTCCCAATGCAAACTTTATGGTCTTCCCCTTTTGGACTTTACTCATAGTTTGAACTAGGTATTCATCCCTCACTTGTGTTTCTTTTATCAGCTACTTGAAATCTGGCTTAATCTATAGTTCAGCTAAGATGGCATATTGAACTGTATACTCCACCCTGACATTCATTGCCCTTATAGCTGTGACGAATTTCTAGCTTAATACATCTGTAACCACATTTTCCTTCCTAGGATGGTAATCTATCAAGCATTTGTAATCTTTTATCAATTCTAACGATTGCCACTACCTCAAATTATACTGCTTTTTTGTCAGGAGATATTTCAAACTCTTATGGTCTGTGTAGATATAACATCTCTCACCATACATGTAGTGTCTCTAAATTTTCAAATCGAAGATAATAGTAGTCAATTCCAAATTGTGCATAGGATAATTCCTCTCATGTGGCACTAACAGTCTAGAAGCATAAGCAATCACCTTGCCTTCTTACATCAACACATAACCAAGTCCATTATGGGAGGCATCACTAAAGACAAAAAAGTCTTTCCCCTATTCTGGTTGAGTGAGGATAAGGGCTTCAGTCAGCATTGCTTTTAATCTATCAAAGCTCTCTTGACACTTCTCATCCCACTTAAATCTTACATCCTCCCTTAATAACCTAGTCAATAGTGATGTAATCATAAAAAAACCTTTCACAAATCATCTATAATATCTAGCTAGTCCTAGGAAGCTTTTTATTTCAATTACATTTTTTGGAGGTTTCCACTCTAGCACCACTTTCACTTTACTTGAATCCACCCTAATGCCTTCTATTGAAGATATGTGACCGAAAAAGGCTACTTCTTTTAGCCAAAACTCACATTTACTTAACTTAGCAAATAATTATTTCTCTTATAAGGCTTGTAGCACAATTCTGAGGTGTTGTTCATGTTCCTCTCAAGTTTTAAGTAGATCAGTATATCATTAATAAATACTACCATAAACTGGTCCAAATAGGATTTAAAAATCTTGTTCATCAGGTCCATAAAAGTAGCTGGGGCATTCGTGGGTCCAAAAGGCATCACTAGTGTTAAAATCCATGAACTCATACATAACAAAAAATTAATAGCCATGGATCCCAATAATGAGATGATTTATCAAAAAAATTATTAAAACATGCAGCAAAGAAAAAGGATTTAGAAGATTTTTACTATTGGTCTTTGAAATAGATTCCATTAGATTTTTCTTCACACCAGGTTGTTGTAAACTATAGTATTCCAATACGAAGCACCTTTAAGGTATCCACACTAGAATAGAGAGACAAGAACTCACAAAGAGAAGAATAGAAAAAAATCCATAAGCTTGAGGCTAGTGGGTAATCGAATTTTTTAGAGAGAAGGGAGGAAGTAGAAAATAATTTTCTGTTCAGTAGCTCTTTTTGTGTCTTCCCAAAATCCAACTTTAGTAGGGTTTTTATACCTTTTTAATTGCTATTCTAGGTCAATAATTATAGGCCCTTTTAACTCTTAAAATTCTGACCTAAGTTGGGCTTTTAATTAAATTAAATAAAGAAACTGCTTCCTTCTTATGCTTATGCATTAGGCCCAAAATAGGGTTTTTGTGCCAACTCTTGGCTTCAAGCCCAATGCATCCTTTGTTCTTTTATTTTATTTAATCTAATGACATCTAATGCCATCTAATAATCTATAATTTCACCTCATCTCCCGTATCCTATAGGTGTGTGACCTTATGGGCTTTCGAAGCACGTTGGTAGCACACAATGAATCAGAGTCCTAGTTGGACTGGGACTTTGTGATTTAATCTCATTAAATCATTGTTAATTCTCAATTAATAAATTCACTTAAGTACAAGTCAATAGAGGCATCTATCCATGTATCATGACTACCCAAGTGTCAGAAGGTCAGTGGTTTGGCCATTTTACCCTTCTATATATAGTTACCATGCAATCAACTCTTTTCACCACACTTATCTTATCCAGGTTTGAGTATAGACTTGTGTTAACTCAATGCCTAATTAATTATGTCTAATTAAGCTCTAAATATGTTAATTCTAATATTTATATCTTTATTCCCAAAATGCCCTTGTGAATCTAATTCACTTTGCATTTTACTTTGGCCAGAGATTTCTAAATAAAGACATTCTATTAGAACTGTGAGATAAACTCCCCACTTTAATCTGGGGTGGCGAATTCATTATTTATCACTTAACTACCTTTAAGTAGCTCATGCTATACCTAACCTCCTAGCTATGTATACCTTATGGCGAAGTAAAAGCACTAGAGAAAAAGTATAGCATTTGATACTTAAGATACCTTAATGATCTCAAGTC
>CANXYI011881002.1:0-14197 GCA_948208565.1 Hura crepitans | reverse complement strand
ATGCCTTGGTAATTGTGCCATTAAATGCATTGATCACGCTTGAAATGTGCATGGTTGCATATAAGAATCCAAATATGCATGAATGTGACTTTAAAACTGAATATGGATTATGTTGCATGTAAATCACTTTAATGCATAATTGTTATATTAAATCTGAAAATGGATTGTACGAATATATGGCATGTTAAACTAAGCTTTTCACAAGTTAAATTGATTAGACCACAAAGTGAAAGCTTAGGACATTACTACTTTAGGATGCATAGGTAATAGGGCATCAGATTTGAGCCAATGCTTCTATAATTAGGAGACATAAAGATAACCCTTACGTGGGTATTTTTTGTATTCTTTTGTAATAGTAATGATGATGTAAATGTAATGTCTGTACGGTTAGTATGCTGTTGTGATCCTGGAGGGATTGGGTCTAATCTGTATTTTGTAGTGGGGTTGTGTATTAAATATTTTAACTGTGGATTTGACTTTCTATTTTTTGCATGTTTGTGTGATGTTATATGAGATTACATGTGAGAATGTTAGATGTGGAGAGCTTAAGGCTCAATGTGCTTATGTTGTGTTTATGTTATGTTTGGAAGGTCAGGAGGACCTATTTGAGGTAGAGATGTATGTTTTGTTTATATATAAGTGTTTTTTATTAGGTAAAAATTTGGGAAAGTGTCCTGATATTGCCGTTATTGCTATATTTTCGATACGATGACCACAATATTTACCTCCATTTACATGCCAAAAGGTTTTTAATATTTTATTTTATATTTTAGTCAAGACGTGTTTTCTTATATGAATGTTTTAAATTCTAAGTGATTTTATGAAACAAAACTGGATATTATTTTGCACACGCGTATCCCTCGTTAGGGTCTGATGTACAAATCAAGCAAAGGGTGCCACAATATATGTGTGTGTATATATGCTAGCACGGTAATGTTTAAGATGTATGTAAGATAAGTGATGCCAAAGTGCATGCAATGGCAATGAATCTCTTAGTGGTTAAGAGGTAAGAGTGCCATGGGGAGGCATGGTAAGTATGGCATGTGGTTAAGCTTAATGTACATAGGTGATATGAGATTATATGCATATAATGCATGGTATAGATTTTTCATCAACTTAGTTAATGTATACCTTAAAATGGCATGTAATGAAGTCAAGAAAATGGCATGAAAAATTTGAAAATGACATTAAAATTTGGCTAGAAATAAGGTATGAAAAGTGGCTTGTATTTGCTTTTCAAGGGAAATGGCTTGCAAATAAATAATATACCTAAATTATGTGCCTAAAATGGCTATTGTGGTGTGATCATTTGTAGTGGCATGTATGCCTATATTTTTGGCCATTTAAGTGGCTTAAGTATTGTTGGCTTTAGGCCTATGAATGCATGAAATCAATAATGAAAACTACACTAAAAAATAAGGTGAAATGAGCCTTAAGCTGCTTGCTGCAATGACCTATAACAGTCCTAAAATGACCATTTCCTGAACCAAACCACTAGATAGGAAATGGCATAAAATTATGTAATACATATGAAATAAAATCTAGCATAGCATACCATAATTATTGGCAATTACACCCTTGAAATATTTTTTGAGACTTCACTCGGTACAGCCTATTTGTGGCCATACCCAACTAGGCTAAGTTTCAATTGTGCCATAAAAATTATAACTATCTATTTTTGACTTGATAATATTATAAAAGTTAATCAGTAAAGGAATGGACATGGATTGAGGTTAAATGGCCCATTAGATAGACACCGACTGGATGGTTGACCAGTTAACTTAGGGATTTTTCGCAGTTACTAGACTATTTATTTTTTTAGACAAGACTGTTACAGCAACATAGGTTCCTATTTAGGTCACTATACTAGTTTGTTGGATAGACAACTTTCTACCCTTGCCACATGATGCCAATATTGATTTTACCGGTGCAACGACATAGGTCTTCAAGGGCCACTGCACTAGTTTATTGCATAGACCAGTCTACTAGGTAAGCATAATTACCTTATAATAGATATTCAAAATAATGTCGATACAGTGGTGAAGGTCCTAAAGGGCCACCATATTAGTCTGTTTGACGAACCAGTCTACTAAGTAGACCCTACCTCATTATCTACACTTTAGGTGCTATAGCTTAATCGAGCCGGTGCAACGGTCAAGGTCTAGAATATGGACCACTGCACTTGTTTATTTCCCTCTAGATCTAGTGTCTGTCAGTGTTGTCTTTGTAGATGGGCCAGTTAAAATAAATTAAATAAGAATAATATAACTTACCATAGTCATTAAAATATAATATAAGGGTATTTTGGTAATTTTTTGTTGACAATGTTTATTGGCTTAATTAGTGAAGATTATGCGTGTAATGGTTAATAATAATCGTAAAACCATAATTTAATGATTAATTGGATAATTTACGGACAGAAACACCTTAAGGGTAAAATGGTAATTTTGCATGTTACTAATCTAGGTCGTACCTAGATATTATAACAAGATAAGAATATGAGTAAATATGCATGGATAAACTGCTCGACATGTTTTAAATGCTTAAATTCACAATTGAGTATATTATATAATCAGCGTACCTACTTTGGTATGTAGGTAACAAGAACAAGGATGTAACCTCATAAAACATGTAGCGAAGTTCAGACGTTATCTAAAAAAGGTGGATAATGCATATTTGTATAGTTTTTGCACTCTATGTACTTAGGTGGGACATGGATGTTATGTATATAAGGGACATAGAATGTAATTGTATAAATACAGGCTATGCTATAATTAATCAATTGTTAATCCCTTTTGTGAATGTATGGCTTATGTTGATGTTTGTGAGCCTGAGGCTCTATGTTTATTTTCTTGATTATGGCTTAAGGCCTGTGTTACTGTTTGATAGATTGTGATGTTAGGTTGATATCTAGGGGACGAGAAAGGGGTCTAAGAGATGTGAGAATCTATTATAGAAGTGTTTTACAAGTTGAAAAAAGTTGGGATAGTGACTTGGGCATGCTGTTGAAATTTTAGGAAAAATCTATTCATCTCAGGATTCCCTTGTATTTGTCTGAACAAGTTGATATGAACCTAAATGGACTATAGGAATAGACAAAACTAAGTTTGGAGTTAGATAGGATTATATAGTACAAACTAAGTAAGAGTTAAACGAATGATCTTAGGAGAAATCTAAAGATGGGTGAATTGGCGATAAGTGCACTACTTATTGTGTTTCTTTGGGAATCTAGTAGGGGGTGTTACAATTTTGATCTTTTGATTATAGTTTTTGAGTGTAGTTTCTAACTCAATCTTGTCACGTAGCCTTCTGCTCTTGCTCTTGAAATTGGGCCTTTTTTTTCTAAGAAGAGGGTGCCTTGGTTTTCACCTCCTCTTGTACATACTCCTCAGAGTAAAGCTTTCACTCCAACTGTAGGCTCTTTATTAATACCAAGTGAGGTTGCTGACACCCTTACCAATGTGCTTAAGCTGAGTTACATGCAATATGGCATCGATAGGGAGTTGACCTTTATGCACCTCAAGATTAAGGATAACTAGCTAGTGCCTTTTCAACTAGTGAAGACTATATTGGTATGACCTTTGTAACCTTCTAACTTTGTTAATTTGTTGATTTTATTATGTTTGACATTTCTTGCTTGGGTTTTGCTAGGTTAGGAGGGCTCCAGTCAAAAGGACTGCTGGGGTGGTCAAGGCTTTTAGGCAAGTGATAGTGGATGAGACTTGTGTCCTCACTATAAGTTTTTTCTTATAATTATTAGTTAAGTATGCATGTGTACATGGTATACATGAGATATGTTAATCCCTCATTATTTTTATAGAATGAGCTTACTAGAAGGGTGGTTACACTTCGTGATGCTCAGAGAAAGCTGAGGGCATTAAAGATTTTTTAGAAGTTAGCACTTTCTTGAGATGACAAGGACACAGATAGTGTGGAAGAAGAATGAAAATGATGGCAGCCTTAGTTCTTTTATTGATAGGCCATCAGTTTTTCTTACATACATATGTTTAGAACATTTGCTACAATATGTAAATTATTTTGTTGAAATACATTTAAACTTTTTATGTATGAATAAGCAAAAGGTAACATACAAAGAAAATTTTAAAATAAAATAAACTATTCTTCAGATTGTACAAAGAAACCCTTTTGTCTTATGCATATGACATCCCTCATGGTAAAAAGATCCTAAGCAGGACTCATGCTGGACTTAAGACCATCGATGTAACTTAAGAGCAGGATCTTGATAGCATTCTTCAACATTTTTTCATTGAGATATAGGGCATAGGCCTCTAAGCACTATATTTTCACTGACACCTCTTAAATAATAGATTTTAGAATGCATAGCCATGTCAAGGGCCTTTCTTTAAATGAACATCTCATCAATGGTCCAATGTCATTCTAATTAATGCCATGCTAGGTTATCACTGGCAAATGATTTGGCATCTACCACTTATGCAAGAGTGGCTGAAGATATGACCACCTTGAACTCATTCGACAAGGGATTAAAACTACTTCAATAACAAGAACTTTCATAACTTTAATCAAGTGTTGCTAGTTATCCTTTCTTATCTTAGTATATGTTGCCTAATCTTTAGATCCCTAACTCTCCTCATGCTTGCTTGCTTTACTTCATCAGTAGATCTATTTCTAGCATTTTATTATACTCTTCTAGAAACTATGGTCCGTACGAACCCTTTCTCTTTTGCTATTGTGGTCCGTACAGAGTTTGTATTGTATATAGTCCACTTTTTCCTAATAACATTTGTGTAAACCAAGTGGTTATATACTTAGGGTTACTTAAGACTAGTCCATGTGGACTGTGATGTTGGTTTCTTATGTCTCGAGATCCTTACAGATGTCCTCACATGTCTAGGATTCCTTATCCTCATTGTGCTAGGAATTGTATTATTAAGTGCCTATAAATAACTCTTTTCCAAGCCATTCATGCCATCTTAACCATCCCTCTCTCTTTTATCTATCAGTTGTCTAAGGTTTTAGATCCCAAAGTCACCTAGGATTCTTTAATACTTGCTCCCTTTTCTACCCTTAGATTCCTTATGATGGTGAAGATAGACTGCAATTTTCTTCGTGCCACTCTCTACTATAGGGATCCTCTTTTCATATTTTTATTTTCAGTCATCAAGAGATTACTCCCATAAATTGAGCTTAGACCTAGAATAATATTCTAATCATTATCCCATGGACATTATACCTACCTTCGGGGATGGCTAAGAAGATTATTTCAGGTGTAGGCTTAATTGGTTTATAGATAGTTCTTAATTTTGCTAGTCAACTTCTACCTCGTTTAGTGGAATTGGAAAAATGTGATCATCTTTGGTGATTGCCTGATGATTACACATGATGATAAGCATGGTGATTATAAAACACTATAAGTACATATTAGAGTCAGTTCTAGGAATAACCTTTTTGGCATTATTATTTATGAGACCATTAGAGGCTTAGATGCCCTAAAAGAAGGTGTCACAAACTTTGTAATTGGAAATCCTTTGCTTTTATAGGTTTATCTCTTTACATGGAGAGCTTGTTTGGGATTTTCCTCTAGCTTTTCTTTTTCTTACACAAATTTTTGCCTAACACACCTATGAGGGCTTTTTCACTAGTGAGTTTGCCTAACTTTTGCTTAAGTGGTCCATTTTGGATTTTCCAACCTAATGACTTTTTGTTTTTAAAAATGGTTAGAGGAGAACTTGGAGTTACTTTTTGTGCCTCTTGAAAAGTTTTGGTTCAAGTATACTATGATTCATTATTGTGAGAGAATATGTGAAAGAAAATTTAGGCACAATGGAAATGTAGACTGCATGGTTTAGTGGGATCATTGAGATTCATTGGGTGTGTCATTGGTGGAAGATTTCTCACTTCTCTTTATCTTACCATTTAGGTTGTCTTCTATTAATTAGATTGAGGCATTCAACTTTTATGTCCTTTATCGAATTCAGAGGTAATTTGGCTTTAAGCAATGAGTCCCTTCTAAACCTTTAGGCTTTCAAGGTGGGTGCTTGAGACAACATTTCTTGTCCTTATATCTAGACTTATGGAAGCATTATTCTATACCAAAAAAATGTACTTTATTATAAAGCTAGTGACACAAGTACAGATGATCAATATGAAGATTGCATTAATAGTATATCAAGAGACAACAAGACACTTATATTAAAGAGAAGAAGTGAGGATACATCTTTAACATCTAGAAAGAATGCATATGTCTAGACTTTTAGAGTTTAGTTATTTGTATGATGTTTCTCAATAGATGGAAGTTTTCATATAATGATCATGACTAAGTATTCATAACATCAATTGCATTTAAAATTAAACTACTTAATCTTTCTAAATATATTAGTTGCCATTTGATAATAGTACCATTACCAATTTACCTTTTTAGGTTATCTTGATTGGGTATTTTCTCTCTGTTCACCTAAGTTTTGCAAGAAGTGCCTATTTACAGGTTTTCACCTCATCGGGGTGTCTTAATTTTTGCCTAAGCTGCCCTTTTTGGGGTTTTGAACTTCGTGGACTCCCTTTTTTTTTTAGCCAAAGTACTTTTTCATTCTATCCACGTTCATTAGATTAGAGAACACATTGCGTTTTAGATATGAAATTTTGACACATCCATACTTAAGTACTTTTTTTACTATGTATAGACCTTCGCAATTGGGTTTAAACTTTCCTTTAAGGTTTGTTAGTAGAGGCCTATCTTATTTTAGGACAAGATCACCTTTCTAAATGGGTATTAGTTTGACTTTCTTGTTGTAGGCCTAGACAATCTTCTTTTGATACACTTGCATGTGATAAAGAGCATTCATATGCTTTTCATCAATTAACACCATTTGTTCATACCTAGCCCTTACCCATTTAGCTTTTACTAATTTTGATTCTAAGACTACCCTTAGTAAATGGCCTTTATCTTTATTGGCAGTATAGCTTCCATTCCAAATACTAATGAGTAAGGCATGACATTAATTGAAGTTCTAATAGTTGTTCTATAACCTTAATGTGCAAATGGCAACATTTTTTCCCAATCCTTATAACTGTCTTTTTCAAGAAAAAATTCTTAATGTTCTTATTGGCTACTTCCACTGCACTATTGGCTTGAGGCCTAAATAGGGAAGATTTTTAGTGCTTAATCCCATTCTTTTGTAGGTGCTTTTTGGTTTCAACTTGAAACTATACTCTTTTATCTAAAATTACTTGTTGTGGTAGTCTAAACCTAAAGATGATATTTCTTTCAATAAATTTAGCCATCAGTCTTGGCCCTAATTTATTAAAAGATTTAGCTTATAACCATTTTAAAAAGTAATCAATTGCCACAATTGTGCACTTGTGATCCTTTACTGTATACGAACTTATTTCTCCTATTATGTCAATCCCCCATATAGAGAATGGCTATGGAGAGGACAAACTAGTAACTTCAGTTGGTGGTAAATGGCTTAAATTAGCATAAATTTGGCACTGTGGCATTTTTGGACAAAGTTGTAGCAATCTATTTCCATGGTCAGCCACTAGTATCACCACCTCATAATCATCTTTACTAGGTTTCTCCCATTTATATGCATACCACACATACCCTCATGTACTTCTACTAGTATCTTTTGGGCTTTTATTTCATCCACACATCTGAGTTAGACTCTATTACAGTGCCTTTTGTAGATCATTCCTTAGAAAAAGATGAACTGGGTGGATAACTTCTGCAATACTTTCTTATCCTTTTTATTTGCAATTTTAGATATCTACTAAACTTAAGTGTATTTGAATGTCATGGTACCAGGGCAGCTTACTGTTTGCCTCCACCTTTGTATATCCATATATGTAAGATACCTTAACTTGGTTGAATACATTGGTTTGAGTATGTCCTTCTTAGTGAGATCAGACATTGACATTAAGGTGGTTAAGGTATTAGCTATTTAATTCAGTTCAGTTATAATATGAAGGAAGGTGTATCTATTGAATACTTCTAATAAGTCTGTGATTATTCTAGTATATCTACTAAGAGTCTCATCTTTGACCTCTAAGTTACCTTTCATATATTGTATTACCAACATGGAATCCTTATATACATAAATTATTTTTCCTCAAATTATTTTTCCTCCTAGTAGGAACATAGTTTCAATGCCATAGATGCATGCTTTATACTCATCAACATTGTTAGTGGCTAGAAAGTCTAACTTCCTTACAAAGAATATTTGATCATTTTTTGGACTAAATTTAATGCACCAGTACTTGCTCATTTTTGGTTCACTACTCTGTCAAAGTATATTTTCCATCCTTCATGGAATATTAACCCTAAGTATTCATTTGGAAATTCAAACTCCTCTTTTTTGCTCTTAACTGGCTATTGTGCTAGGAATTTGGCTATTACTTGCCCTTAATTAACTTATTAGTTACATAAGAGATGTCAAACTCCTCTAATAGAATGCACTTACCTATTTTGCCCACTAGAGATGGTGTGGTCTGTAGATACCTCTGAGGGTTGTGTCTAGATACTGCCTTTACTTTGTATAATTAAAAGTTACTGTAGAGCTTTTTAGAAACCCAAATTATGCCTAAGCATATTTTCTCCACTTCTATATATTTCTACTCATATGGGAGTAGCTTCTTACTTAAGTAGTAGACTACATATTCTGTTATAAATTTATTTACTTGTGTAATAATGGCCTTTGTAAAGGTTTCTTCTACTACAAGGTATAGGATTAAGGCTTTCCCTCGTTTGGGTGGTTTTAGTACTAGAGGTTTGGTTAAGTATGGTTTGATGCCCTTGTATGCCTTCTGACAATTGTAGCTTAAATCGCACGGTTGGTTTTTTCATAGTATTTTAAATATGGGTTCATAAACAGATGTAAGCTTAGCTATAAATCTACTAATATACTGCAACTTTCTTAAGAATTTTCTAACCTTTTTTTCTATTTATAGAAAGGCCATTTCTAGAACCATCTTCACTTTATCAAGATCTACTTTGATATCATTCTTACTAACCATGAATCCTAACAACTTCCCTGATGTTACTTTAAAGATGCGCTTCTTAGTGTTGAGTCTCATGTTGAATAGGTCTATACTTTAGAGAAAATTTTCTAGTGCCTTAAAATGTCTTTCCTTTTTTATAGATTTAACCATCATATCATCTACATAGACTTTTACCTCTTTATGCATCATGTCATGTAAGAGTTTGGTGGCAATTCTTTGGTACACTACTCTTGCATTCTTTACCTAAAGGGTATTACCTTGTAGTAATAAGTACTTTATTCTATTATAAAGGCTATTTTGCTCTTTTCTATCATTTTCATAAGGATTTGGTTATACCCTAAGAATCTATCGACAAAAAAGCATTTGGCTACCATGGTTGCACTATCCACTAACACGACAATGTGAGGTTAAAAGAAGTCATATAGGGTATGCTTTGTTAATCTCTTAGTAATCAACCCACATCTTAACCCTTCCGTCCTTCTTTGGAATAGGAATAATGTTGGTTAACTATGTAGGGAATACTATTTCCTTAATGAACTTAGCTTTTAGCAGCTTAATGACTTCTTCTTTTACCTTTTCGGCCCATTATGGTCTAATCTTTTTGAGTTATTGGTGGATCGGGCCAATGTGATCATATGTTGGAATTACATGCTTAGCCACCTCTTTATGGATACTATGCATGCCTTCATAATTCTAGGGAAATATTTTTTTCATATTTTTTCAACAATCTCCCAAATTTTCTCTTTCCTTAGTAGTCTTATCATAGGTAATTAATATATTTTTATGATATTTCATTTGTACCAAGATTAAATGGGTTAGTTTTAATGTAGTTAATGTCAAAGATGCTCATGTATTGATCATTTGAATGCATGGTACCATTACACAAATAAGCAATTTTTTTGTTCACTTTATTAAAAAGACAATTGTTCACCTCAAAGAGGTCAAACAAATACACTTTATCAATAAATAATTCAATATATAAATCAAGTATATCTTCAACTATAGTTGGGTAGATCTCTTTAGTGGTTGCGATGGATAGAAAGATCTCCTCCTCCCATTGAACTTGCTTTAGATCCCCTAACTCCCAATTCATGATGTTTATAAAGAGCACAAACCCAAGCTTGTAGCACTCTGCTATGACAGTTTGCTTTAAGGTCCCATCATACTTTGTCTTCTCTTGCTTCACAAAATGATCACTTAGGCTATTCCATTTCTACTTGAAGTTACCTTCCAGACTAGGGTCATATCCCATCCCATTAATGCCCTTCTAACTTTTAATCTCTAATGGCTTTGTTATTCCTTGAAGGTTTTTGCCTAGACTAGCTTCGAGGAAAGCGTTTATTTTCTTCATTATTTTAGATACTATAGGGTCCATGTAATCCTCATATATGCTAGTGACATGTGTAACTGTAGACACCTCACTTTTAACCTATGATAATAGCCAAAGACGAACTCTTAAGCATAGCACAAACTCATCAAGAGGTAGGTCTGCACGTACCTACTAAACTAAGTCTGCATGGACTAACTATATGAACAGGCCAACATCTAGCCCATGGACCAACATACCAAAAGCTTAATCTGCATGGACTAGTATGGATAAGTCCGCATGACCTGCCAATGAAATGGGCACTTCGGAGGAAAAATCCTACCTATTCAATCTAAAAGCTAGAATTCAATTAGGATTGGAACTGCTTCTGGATGAAAATAGGAAAAACCTAAAGAGACAAGTATATATACTTCTTTACATCAATAAAGAAGGGGAGGCTAAAAAATTACAACTTGAAACATACATTTAAATGGCAAAAGGCATCTAGAAAATTAGAGATTTTGAACCGAGAACAATTAAAATCACCTTCACTTAAACCTTAAGACCTTTGCACTATTGTTCGGAGAGACTTCTTGTTTAGGTAATATTTACGGTCCAATGTATGTTTCTTTATGTTTATAGGCCTATGATCTCTGAAATTGATGCATAAGTGAGGTGGTACTTTGTTATCCCCACTTCCATTCATACTGTGTAGGCCATCAATAAAAACATGCAGAACTAATTATTACAGCCAATGTTAAGCATGTTGTATTGTGTTAATAATTGTCACATGAATCTAATCAGATGTATGGTAAGGTCCACACAAACTTAGTTCCTTTAGGCACAAGCATGATGAGTTAGTCCGCATAGCCTTACTTCCCTTATGTGAATATGATGAATTGGTCCACACGGTCCTATTTCCAATGAGCATGATTTTGTTTTTTAAATACTTCGTTATAAGTTAGTTGACAAACACGAATCCTTCTATTTATATGTTGATGTTGAAAGCATGTATATATGATAGGTAGTCCGCACAGAATCCTTGTCATGAGGGCTTTAGTCTATATGGACTTATATATGAGGGATTTTATGATAACCTTTGGAACATGCTTTGTTTGCATGATCAATTGGTATGGATTCATATATTTTAAATATGTTCATATTCTATTTATTATGCATTGATGTTTATATAACCTTGATTTAACTTTACTTGACTTCGTCCTCATGTGACTTGCTCACTAAATTTGCTTACTAGATCAAAATTGGGATGGATATGACTTACCCCTAGAGATGGTCTGCACAGACCAGGCGACATAAAATCGGGACCATTTTAGTGCTATGATTTGTTTACTTTGGTTATGTACTTCTTGTACATTTTAATACATTTTGGGGTTGTAATAGCTAGTAAACAACTTATTCTGCACGCTAAAACCCTAATTTCACATCAAACGATTTTATATATAATTAATTAGTGTTTTCTAATTAAATGAATTTGTTTTTCCTTAATCAAAAGTCACCTGAAAGATGCATTTTAATAAAGGCCAATCTCCTAGAGATAGGAGTTAGGCAACTATTGCCAATCCCTATAGAATTATAGGTAGTTGTCAAGTCAATTAACAAATAATGAATGACCCATTTTCTAGTTGTATGTATACGTGTGTTATATTTCGTAAACATTATAATTCATTTCCTTTATATGAAAAAGTGATACAATTTAATTAAGAATGATGCATGCTTAATTAATAAGGGACTAATAAATGTTACAACATCCATACATAACATATTATAAGAGCATAAATAAGATCTAAAATTTTGAACCTTTCTAGTATAGAAGATCAGAGGTCCTAGTGTAGAGGCTAAGTGGAGACTCCACTAACCACTCTCGTCCCTAGTAAAAACATCATAATCTCTACAATAACACCCACTATCAGATCTCTGAAGAAACCAAATAAGCGGTGAACTTCCCATTAGGTCACCCATCTTGAAATTTCTCCCATCTTCATTCATTTAGCTTTTACTTATCCTATAATATTTAATCCTATTTGACTCTAAATTCAGTCCTATTTAATCTTACACACTATTTAGGGTCATACCATATCAATCAAACCAATATTGGCCAATTACAAGTTGGTCAGGTATTTTCCTAAAATTCGGTAGCATAACAATTGCTTGAGTCTCTAACCAAAATTTTAAACACCTGTAAAACACTGCAAAATCTGGAATTCCATCACTTAGACCCTTTTAGTCCCCCATCTATCAATCTAACATCAATATTCTATCAGTTTATCCATATAGCTCTTAGGCCACAATCAAATAATCACCAATATAGAGCTTTAGGCTTACAACCCATATCATCAAGTAAGAGCAATCATATGTTCAAGATAGCCTAATGGAAACTAATTACCAAATAGTATCTATGACATAAATTGAACCTTTTATATGGTACCATTCCCTACCTATGTACATGAGTGCAAAACTATATACTAACATATAGCAACCTTACTCACTTATCTTCTAAGCCTTGACTGCATACACTCTGAGGCTATTTATAGGTTCTGATTACCTGCGCACCAAAACTAGTGCACTGAGTATATAATATTCAGTGGTGAACTCAAGCATTTAAGTCATATCATATAAACTATCATGCATTTTTACAACAGTAATATTCATTTATCTAGCCAGGTTATTATATCATCAATTTAGAATACACTTATTAAAATGCCCTCACTACCCTTCTTATATAATTATTAATCATTAGTCATATAATATCTTAAAATTTTATATCTTATGAGTATTTTCCATTATCAGTAACAATATTTTTTTTAACTAAAGTTACTAAACCAGTGACTAGCTATCTCTATCAAGTGACCAAAATACCCCTGCTCTTGTCCTTAACTAGTTTATTGCTTATGCACTCATTTACGATCAATACATCATAAATCTAAGCCACTTTCATGTATAATATTCTAGTCATTTAATTTATTAGGGCAGTGCATTTTATGCATGCAAAATTACAAAATTGCCCTCATACCAATTCATGTCAATAAATCCTTTATGTAATTATTATAACCCAAGCAACTCATAGTTCTACATCATTATTATGAATAGCATGCATAATCTTTATTGATCCAGCCAATGAGTACTACACATGTAAAATTACCAAAATGCCCCTAGGTATACATTAAGTAGTATTATATAAATCTTCAAGCCCAATTAAGCCTTTTATTGCTTATTACTATTGATTTAATTCATATGTTATTTATTTTAATAATTTATTTGGCCCCATTAGAAAGATGAAATTGACATACAATTGACTTAGAGGGAAATAAAAAGAGTGTTGTAATCCATATTTTGGATCGCGATTGCTACATTAGCCTGAAATAAGTCATAACACCAAAGGTGCAATTAACAAGATATGGTCTGCCTAGCAGATTGGCATGATTAATGGGCTAGTACAGTGGTCCTCCAGGACCTTGGCTGTTGTATCAACAAAAAAAATCAAGTGAATGTCATATCCTAGTCTTACTGTCTGACTAGTGCAGTGCCACTCTAGGGCTCCGCCACTGCACTGGTGAAGATCAAATGAATGTTACAGCTTAGTCTAACTGTCGAACTAGTACAATAGCCTAAAATAGACCTAGGTCACTGTACTAGCCCTATATAAAAAGTAGACAATGTAATAGTTGCAAAAATCCCTAAGTTGAACCCATCCAGTAGGTGTCTAACTATTGGGCTACTAACTCAATTTATGTTCATTCCTTCACAAATTATCTTCTTATAATATTTAGAAATGAAAAATAGTTAGTTATGAATTTTTTTTACAACTCCATTTTTAACCTGGTCGAGTATAGCCGTAACTAAGCTATATTGGGTAAATTTCTAACATTTAATTTTAAAGCTATAGATATCAATATT
>CANXYI011880726.1:0-13416 GCA_948208565.1 Hura crepitans | reverse complement strand
GAGATTCATAATTTATGTGACTGTGTGATAGTAAATGTTTTACCTGGCATGTATATCACATACTTGCATGATGAAACTATCATATTCAAGTTAAAGTGATTACACCATTAGGTGAAAGCTTAGTGCAATGTTTATTTGTGATGCATGGTAACAGGGCAGTAGATTAGAGCCAAAACATCTACCCCATAGGAGACATTTGAAAGATAACCCTTATGTGGGTATTATGATTATTTTGCAACAATGTAATGATAAAAATGTAATATTGATAGTGTGCTCTTGTGATTCTGGAGGGATTGGGCCTAATATGTAATTTTATTTGGTTTTTATAACTAAAATTGTAGCATTATAAAAAGCATTAATTTTCTAACATAGTTTGTGTGATAACTCTTAATGTTGCATATGAGAATGTTGTTTAAGTTGAGCCCGAGGCTTTGTGCTTTCCTGAGGAGTTTAGAGGCTTATGAGGACCCATTTGAGCTAAGATGTGTGATAAGTCAATATAAAAGTGTTTTTAATAGGTTTAATATTTGGAAAAGTGTCTCGATACAACCATTATGCTGCTTAATTTTTGACATGATGACCCCATTAGTTGCCTCATAAAGAGTGCCAAATGGTTTTTAATATTTTTACAACTTCATAAGTAACTTAATTATTCAATTAATAAATATTTTAATTTATCATAGGCTATTATATGTAGTAGAATCAGATATCGATATACATGTGTACTTTCTATTAAGGTCCAATGTACAGATCGAGTAAAGGGTGTCACATGTAGGGAAAGAACTTAGTGAATTAAGGCTTATGTGTAGGTGTGTGTAATGTGGATGAGGCATGTTTATAGGTTGTGCTAGCCTAATTTGCATGGTAAAGGCATAATGTATGTATAGGCATGCTTGTGTGATGTTTAAGTGTGGGTAAATATGTTTGAATGTGATAGATAGCATGTATAAGGCAATTTAAGACTTATGGTCGAGTACTTGCCAAGGTAAGTTAGCATGAAAATAAGGGATGGCCTTTAGCATTTGTATGTGTAATGGCATGGCATTTGTGGGATTATGTATATGGCATGATTCAGGTTGGTGTACATGTTTAGTGTGGTAGGAAATGAGAAACATATGGGACATTTTTAAAATGTGGAAAAAGGATTGAAGAAAGAATATAAAATTAACTTAAAATTACTTGAAAAATGGCTTTGAAAATCGACTCGTTTTAGGCATGGAAATGTACCTTAAAGTGACCTAAAATTTGATGTTTATGTAAGTTGGCATGTAAGCCATTTGTATAGAAAATGGATTTCCTTCTTTGAGGTTTGCTTTAGTCCTATGGAATTACATGATCATTGGTGCAACTTGCACTGAAAAAGGACTTAAAATGAACCTAATATAGCCATCGCAATTAGGAAAAATGACCTATAACTATCCTATAAAAATATGATTTTGGGACTATAATTAAAATAACTATTTAACATGAGTATAAATGAGCCAAAATAATAGGCTAGACTAGATTTCATATGCTTGTAATTATGCCTCTAGAATTGAGTCAAAAAGTGATAGAAAATTTTACCCGTAATTGCCTGGCAAGGTTAAAAATTATCTGTAACTGTCCAAGTCAAAAATCGACTATTTGATAAAAATTTTATCTATCTATTTTTCAATTCATAATATTATTCAAAGATGACCAGTAATGAAATGAACTTAAAATGAAGTTAGATGGCCTATTAGTTAGATACACACTAGATGGGTTGACTTGTCAACTTAGAGATTAATAGTTGCTAGACTTTATAATTATTAGACTAGGCCGATGCAGTGGCCAAGGTTTATAATTGAGATACTACATTAGTTTATAGGGTAGACACTTCTTTTCATTAACTAGATATTAGACTATGTTGGCACAACAACAAAGGTTTCTAGAGGGACCACTACACTAGTCTACTAGGCAGGCACTAGAGGAAATACTTTAACATGATCCATGCCTTTAGAGGTCTATAACCTTAACCCTTATGCACAGTTACTCAGTATCTTTACCCTTTAGGAGGCTCCTATAAATTGATCCCTATAGGCTGCATCAGGCCGGTGCAATGATCAAGGTAAAAAATGTGGGCCACTACACATCTTTCAGTTCCTTTCTTGGTCCAGAGTTTATAAGTGTCATCTATCTAGTCAGGCCTATGGAAAGGATGTAAAATAGTGGAAAATGTTTGGTAATTTAATTTATGGTAAGTTCTGAGGATGAATTTTACTAAATACACCATAGTGGCATTTTGGTAATTTTAAAGAAATAAGACATATCATCTATATGACATCAATCATTTTGCATATGGCTCACACACTACACCTAGATTATTATTTATAGTTGCATCTATGTATAATGCATGTTTTAAATTATTTAAATTTACTCATTGAGTTTCATACTTAGTGTACCTATGTTATAATGCGCAGCTAACAAAGATAAGCGAGCAAGCCTCAGTGATCATGCAATGTAGCTATACAAGAGTTTAAGGGTAAAGGAAGTTGTTTTTTTTCTTCGTTTAGCAGTGGTACTCATGCAATATCCTATAGGTTTGGGTTAGCATGCTCAAAAGCTATTATGTCTATATATATAACCTAGATGTGATGTATATAAGCTGGTGTGGTGTTTGTTTAGTTTGTGTGTGGACTTGATAATTGTGGGCCTGAGGCCCTATGTGTTTTATCATGATATGTGTTTGATGTTGGCTAATGATTAATTGAGGGACCAGTAGGGTCGAGATGGAGGTTTTTAAGTTGTTTGTTTATAGAAGTGTTTTTAACAAGTGAAAAAAAATTTAGTATGTCAACTAGGTAGCCTTTATACCGCCTAATTTTTTGTGACTTGTAAAGTGTCTGTATATGCTTTGTCTGAGTCAATTAGACCATATATGAATTTGATTAAGGTTTTAAAGTTGACATCTAACCAATATCTAATCAAGTTTAAGAATAACCCAAAAGTGTTAAAGAGTTTTTTCCTAAAGCAATCCTAAGATGCATGATCTATTTGGGAATGTATCACCTACAAGGTTTCCTCAAGAATCTAGTAGGAGGTGTCACATTTGGTGGTATCAAAGCCTAGGTTTAAAGTTCTTAGTTAAGTTACATAAGTGCTAGAGTCTAGGGTTGGTTATGTGTTATGCTACACTGCATGAAGGATGATAAGTTTGTGATTTTTGTAGTAATATAAGATGGTTGATAAACCATTAGAGGAAAGAGTAGAGGAAGTGGCTAGCTATACTCTGACTATAATAAAGGGAGCAAAAAATGCACCTACTCTTAAGCCTAGTGATGCAACACATAAGCTATAACCTCAAGCGCAACCATAGGTAGATGCATTTCTTGCTTTGTTACAGCAAATAGTTAATATATTGAGACACATATATACACCTGCTACTCCACTTCCAACTCCTCCACCAGCTCTAGTACCTCCATCACTCCTAGCTCCTACGTAGAAGACATCATTAGAGATAATTAAAAAGATGGGAGCTATGGATTTTCTAGGTATAAAGGAGAATGATGTAGCACGAGTAGAGTACTTGTTGGAGAGGACTTTTAGGATTTTAGAACAGTTAAAATGCTCAGAAAAAGATAGTATGAAGTGTACAACTTCCCTCATGCAGGAAAAAGCATACCATTGGTGGGATACTATCAAAAGGATGATGTAACACCCACTACTTGTTTTGTAAGAAAATAGGCAAAAGACGTTACTTCCTAGAGGTCACCCAGCCTTGGTTTTCCCTAGACAACTTTCATTTAACTTCTACTCATGTTCATTATATTCAGTATTAAAATTTTAATAAATGGAATCAATGATCTATGCTATACCTCCTAGGAATATGAAATTCATATGCCTAGTCTTACAGCCAAATATTAGGCCATGCTATTGTTTATAGCAATAAACCTTTTTACACTAACATTTTTATCATAGCTTTTGACTACCTAAACATAATATTACCCACTAACCCACAGTAACATGCATGAGTGCCTATATCCATAAGGTATATATCAATCTAAAAATATAGTCTGACCTAGATAGTCTTCGGCTACCCTACTGGTAACCTTATAATGCTAGTCAAACTTATTACCTGCATATTATACAATCGATACACTGAGTATACACTAAGTGGCAAATTTAACAAAACATGCATTGTATCATAAACACATTCATGCATATAACCAAACATCTAATAATAGATTAATTAATAACCATGTCACTAACTGTAGGCTCCCCTATCATCTTAAATCTCTATTTTCTATGTTACTTTCAAGTACTGGCTCTATAACTAGCTATAGTAAAAAAAAGTTAAGAATATTTCTTGAGAATACTTACAAATTACTTTTACTACCTCTTATCAACTATTAACTTATGTTTTTGACATTTGTTCAATTTCTATTTCCTCATCATACTTGAAATTTCACATGTATGCTTTCATCCAATATTTCTTTACAACCTATTGTTATCTAGCTTAGATGATTTGCTAACTTATTTCATCATTACTTAATTAGCTACACTGTTATCATTCTTACCATTTTGACACTTAATGCCTTATTTATGTTATATAGCTCATTCAAGGATTACTTATGATGGTCATACCCTTTTTCAATTTATCCACCTTTATATGCTCCTTTTATCTATTTTAATTACATAAGTCATTTACATCCATCATGATTTATCCAAAAATTATCAGTGTTTATAACCTATCTTCTTATAGCTTATCTTTTCATATCTATTGATTTTACTCATAGGTCATTCCAATTTGTTATATTTAAGATACTAGTCATTTTATTATTGTCATTAATTCCATTTAAGTTCCTCGATTATTCCCATTTTGGGCTATGTTAGCTCCACCTACTTGGCCTGAGAATGGGACAAATATCAACCAGTATAGTTATTCACATTTTGGACCTCAGTGTCTGTACACACCCTCTATTTGATAATGGGGATCGAATCCTCATAAGCTCCAAACACTGAAATGGTAGATAATAAGGATTAGTTCATCAACCTCCCGATATATGGAAGGGGGATAGCAGGGATCAACCCCATGGGACCTCCCAATATCCCAGTATATCTCATCATGATAAGCATATTTGGTAGATAGTAGGGATTAGCCCCGCAGAACCCTCAATATCCATAGTCAACAAATTGATAGCAAGGATTAGTCCGTATACCTCCCAATTCCCAGAGTGTGCAGGCTTAAATAAATGCTCAACAACTGAACCCATCATACATAGGCTAAAATCTATTCTAACCTTGCCTCTAGGAGCTACTAAATCCTAGTTGATCAGTCAACCTATCTAGTGTATTTCTAACCATTGGCCTAATATCCATATTATTTCATATTTATAACCATTCCTCATTCTTTTCATTATCCAGATATTCATAATGAGAACATCATCCTCATTTTATTAATATGATAGTTTATAGTTTAAACATATATACAATGTTTTTCTAGTTTAACTGGTCTCCTATATCCAAAGCTTACATTTCATTCTCTTCGTTAATATCATTCCTTTCTCTTTTACCTTATTTCTATATCTTTTTTATGTTCCACTTTCATATATAAGTGTATGTACATTGCTTTACCATCATTTGTCTCCTTATTTGTTATCTTCTCATTCCATACTATATGTTTCCTTTATTATAGGGCAACAATTGACCTCCCTCGTATCTAGTATTTTCCATTTTTACATTTAGTATTTTGGTGGGACTTATTAATCCGCACGCTTGATGTCAACCTCAGTGTATTCCCATTACAACTTTTGTAATGATTATGTCGTATAAATATTTTTAATGCCTTATCCTTTATACTTCCACCTTTATACTTGAATTCCATAAAATTATCATTTGTGTAATCATTTAATTTTATCTACTTATAAAATAGACATTAATGGTATATTTATCTTGCCATATGATTTCATTCTTGAGCACTTTTTTGAAGGTGAAACCTTGGCTTCTAGCTTTATTTGTAATTACAGAGAACTTATTATCTTTATTCCTTTACCAATCATTTATTTAGAATATTTCCATGTTGTTAGGTCACAGTTGTTAGCCTATTTCATCTAATTATTTTTATTGGATAGTTACTAGTCACTTTTAATTTACTAGTCAATAATAGGTATTTTTACATAAATAGTACCATTCAGTTGGTAATTTCTTTTAGTATTCATTTGGTCATTATCCATTCTTTCTTTACCCCATACCATTATATTTTCGGGTATTCCATGCCATCAAACATTACCTCTATCTTACCATATCTACAAATCATTTCTAAAAAAAATTCTTAAGTAACACATATCTTTTAAATTTTCTTAAACTTACATTTAACATTGTACATTATACCTAACATTGTACATTATACCTATTTTATACCACATCTTTACATACCAATTTCATATTCCATAATCCTTACATCATGCCTTATCATTTTGTAATCCATACCATGCACATATCTCTACATTCCATATCACTTTCATGTCATACCACATATTACCACACTAATATTCCATGTATTTATGCCATACACCATACACATGTCATAGATTTGGCCATCCATACATCACATGGCCACACATGCATTTCACATCTAGAACACATCTACATTATCTTTTTTAGTTCAATTTCACATCCTAACATGTATAATACTTCTAAATCATGATGCACACATACACTAATACAACTTCCATACATGCACACATGCCTTAAATTCCATATTTCTCTAAAATACAATACAAGTTTTAGTTAAATTGACTTACGGTGGGCTCCCAATCATGTCGAAGCCATTTTAGAACAATCAATTTCCTCTTCCTCCACTATTCTCCACCATTTCCCAAAATGACATATTAGGGTTCATCCTTTGAAAATTCCTACAAAATTTCTCATAACCTTAAATTGAAATCTCTCTTTATATATCATATTTATACTTCAAATACTCTCTAATAAAAATAAGAAACCTTAGAAAAAATTACTTACGCACTAATAGTTACTATTCACTCGATCCTTATAACTTTAATTTTGAGCAACCTTTTTGAGTTCTGTCACTTGGAGAATGCTTAGGGGATTGTAGAGGTTAAGATTTATATAATTTTTTAAGCTATTGTGGTGTGTGGAGAGTGAAGAAAATAAGAAATGGGGAGGATTTCCCATGGTGGTGGCATCGACTTTAGTGGGAGTTTGGGTGGAAGATGACTTCCTTCTATGCCCCCCCCTCCCCCACACACACACACACATGTGAACCCATATGTATTACTAAGGTATATGGCTTGGATCATGCCACTTGTCAATCAGATGACCCTAATTAATCTTATTTTGTTTTAAAATTTGAAATTTCCAAATAATTTCCATAAACCTCTAAAAATCATTATTCTAGTGCTAATAATTCTCAATAATTCCCATTAAGGGCCCTATAAAATTTCAAGTCAAAATTCCTTTAGGAACTAGGGTTACTATTCACTCACGTAAATCAAAAATTCAGAATAATTATCAAATGACCTCAAAATATTAAAATTCTTTCACTAATGGACTCATTGGAATTTTTTAGCTCTAAGGTATGATATTTTTAGGTCCATTTAGGCACTTCCCGATGTTGTCCTAGCACAACCTCAACTGAATTTACTATTCACTAGTTCTTAACTCGGAATGATTTTATTGGTTCTACTAAAATTTTTAATTCACTCGTTTTCATCACTGTCTATTTGATCAAAGTTCGATTGACCAATACCCTTTTTGGCTACTATATGGCCCTTTAGTGTCTTAAATGACACCCTATTTAGCTTGAGAGTACTATTCAGAAAATGATAATTTTTTTAGCATTACAATTCTTCCCCTTTTAAGAAATTTTAACCTCAAAATTTTTGTTGTTATATGATTAGTCACTTTAATATTCTATTTTTCCCACCACTTTTTCCTTCTAGTAGGTTTAGACCTTTGTACCATAATTGTATCTATCCTTTTATAGGTGCACCATTATCCTTCATTTTTTATCTTGGGCACCCTAAATTTATTAAACTTTTATTTTCTTTTGGCTTTTCCATTCTTCATTAGGAGGGTTCTTTTTATGGGCTTGTATCTCTTCTTTACTTTGGGTATGGGTGGAACTCCCCCAATATGCTATTTAACACTACTTCATCAAATTTAGTAATCCTTTTATTATTAAGTAATAATAAGTAGTATACTTCTACAATATCAATTTTCCTTACACAGAACACTATGGAAATGTTCTTACATACTCGTATTTCTTTTGGTGTAAGGTTGTACATACCTTTATTTCCTTAGTTTTCCTTGTCTTATATATAAGGCAAACCTATCCATTTTATACTCTGTTACCCCTATTTCCTGTTCATGATTATTCACGCCATCTCATCCTTTGGCACTACTCTTGGCATCACAAGGTAATGCCTTTATTTAAAGTCTCTTTTGATCCTACTTCTTTAAGCTTTCCTCTACGATTCTTAGGTACTAGAATATGCATTCTTCTTCCCATGTTTTTATGAACATTACCCCTAGTTTACCTTACTATAATTAAGCCAGAGTAAATTCCTTTATCACTAAAACTGTAAGCCACATTGCTCTTCCTTATCATTTTTTTAGATTGATTACTTATCCATATACTCATGCCTTAAAAACATTTAAAGATGTCTTTATCACTAGTTCCCTTTCACATATCTAATAGTTCCTATACTTCACCCCTGTTATAGTTGAGTTTCATATACACTAACTACCTTATCTACTTCCCCTCTTAGGCTTAAAGTGTTAAGCTACTTTTTTTTGCTTACTATAACCCATCAATATACTTTTCATTATTCCATTCTCATTGTGTCCTCATAAGGCTCTTACATTAGCATTCCTAGTTCTTTCTTTACTCTACCATTGTTATCAACACTAGTGTCCTTTGATTTCTTTCTATAAAATTCTCTTTCTACTCATTGTTCCCCATCATTTTCTTTCTATTATCACTATATCACTTCTTTCTCTTTCCCTTAGCTTTGTCAAGTCCCTTTTATATTAGGGCTAATAACATGTCATGCTTATTTTATACAACACATGTATATATTTTCATCATGAAAAATATGTCATGCATAGTACAATTATGAAAAATGTCAAGATGCAACTTAAGCAATATAATGCAATGCCCGAGCTTGGTAATAAATGCATCATGGAAGAGTAATAGCCTTTATCCTCAGAGACCTTGATAGAAGTTTTTGATCCTTAATTCTATCATCACTCTAATACTATAATTACCTAACCTAACCTTGCTAAACATTTGAATTTTATTTCTATTTCATTTCTAGCCTCTCTAGTCCTATTTTCCTATCAAGATCTCATATTCTCTTCCTCCTTAATATTGGTATCCGATGCCTTTGCTCTCATAACTTTCCTTACCCTACAGGGCTTGATGAAATTTTCATTAGCTTACATCAGGGTTTAGAGGCAACTAGATTGCCTCACATATGCCTTAGTCCATTACCCATTATAACTTCATGGAGGTATTCAATCTCACTATGTATAACACACCAATCATTTATTCATCATTTTGTAGACCTTATGTCCACCACTACTCTTTCCATCTCCCAAGGTTCCTTTAAATCTTCTTTTAGTTCCATATCACTCACTTGTATTTCTTTATCCTAATTACTCATATTCACTCATTAGCACTGATGACCAATCCCATTAACTTTCTAGTAGCGTTATTTGCCTCTAGATTTGATACTTTAGTTCATGAAAGAGTATACTAATTCCTTATTACTTCTTATCTATTCCTTATTCACAATACTGAGCTAGAATTTATCTTCCCCTCCTATCTAAAGTTTCATTCATCTTATAATCATTTTATAGTGACCATTCAATATTCAGGGTTGCTACACTTTCTCCTTTTATATGTTTCTATCCACTTTTTGCTTCAATATCTACATAATTCCATCGATATTATCCACTAAGCTTATTCCTTTTCACCAAAATATTATTGATTTCCACATGTGTTTTCATGAACCACTAACTACCTCAACTTAAAAGGTAGAGGGTTATACAAAGCTGTAATATCATTACTCTTGCCCACTGTGTCCCTTTACAGGGAAGTTGACATGCTAATTTCACTCACTGTTTACCAATAACCATCACTTTCAAATAGTGTAGCAGCTATCCAAACATCCTAAAATTCTTATGGTACTCATACGTTACTACTTAGAACCTCCCAAACCTACTTGGATTCCACTAAATGTAACACCATTGCCTATTTTGTAAGAAAATAGGTAAAAGATGTTACTTCACAAAGGTTACCCATCCGTGGTTTTCCTTGGGCAACTTTTGTTTAACTTATACTAATATTTATTATATTATAGTATTAAAATTTTATTAAATGCAATAAATGATATATGGTATACCTCCTAGGCATATGAGATTCATATGACTAGTTTTATAGCCAAATATCAGACGAAGCTATTGTCTGTAGCAATAAACCTTTTTTACACTACGATTTTTATCATACTATAGAGATTGTGATATTTTTACCGGGAATGAGAGTGGTTAGTGGAGTTACCACCTGACCTTTACATAAGGACCTCTAATCTTTTATACTAGAAAGATTCGAAATTTAGATCTTATTCATTCCTGAATAATATGCCTTCTTGTATATTGTAATATTTATCAATCCCTTTTTAAACAAGCATGCATTATCCAAATGTATTTAATGTATTTATGTCACCTTTTCATGTGAAGAAAGTAAAGTGAAATATTTAAAGAATACAACAAGTATATTTGTACATCCAGAAGTGGGTCATTCATTAGTTGCAATTTAGCCTGGCAATTACCCATAATCCTATAGGAATTAGTGGTAATTGTCTAACTCCTATCTCCAAGGCCTTGACTAAAATACATTTTTCATATGACTTTTGATTAAAGAAAACATAAAACCATTTTATTTAAGAAAACACCAATAAATCATTTATAAAATTATTTGATGTGAAAGTTAAGCAATTGACGTGTAAAATAGTTTATTTACTACTTATTACAACCCAAATTAAACAAAAAGATATAATAAGTACAAACCTAAAGAAATAATCCAAAGTATAAAATTGGCCTTGTCTATACGTGAACTTATTCCTACACAATCTATAAGACTCTAACATTAGTCGATGCAGACTACTGGATAAATGATATTATGTCCATATGAACCTCTATTCCAGTAAGAAGGGTCACTCACATATAACTCAAAAGAGAAAAGGTTAATAATACTAAATAAATAAAGCATAAAGAACCCATAGAGAAGATGAGAAACATAGATACATGCGAGGACTGTAAATCAAAGTCAATTGTCTATGTGGACTATAATCCTCGTCAGAGGGAGTTTGTACGGACTATAAAATAGAATAAATATGCAAAAGACTTATATGTCCGTACAGACTATGTTCTTTGTGATAAGGAGTCCGTGCAAACTTACATTAATTCTAAGATACTAATAACATGTATATTAAGGCATAAGATGATCATATGATATGATATAGTTATAAGGGCATGCTAACATGGTAAATAGAATATGTTAAAATATAATAGATAAGGCAATCATAATATTGTTATCATACCTTAGTCTGTGTGGACCTTATATTATATATATATTTAAATAATAGGTCTGCACAGACCTTCTATCACACTCATATTCAATTTATAGGTCCATGCGGACCTTCTTTCATTTAAAATAGGTCTGTGTAAACTTAGCCATCAATTCTAGGGTGTACGTGTGATTACAATTTTCCATGAATGATTAGAACACTCTTGAACAAATTTTAATAGGTTAACCTAATTTTATAATTGTCATAGGGGTTACATAAGACCACCTTAAATGACAATTAATCATGAGAGATCATCGGGTACAATAAATAACACAGATAAATGAATGAATATGATGAAAAAAGCATTAGATCTTACCTTTAAGTTAGCATAAAGCAATAAGACAGGGGTTAGATTTTGGAAGAATGATTACTTTTGTGAGGGCTAAGGACTAGTATAGCAAATCTTGTGTCAATTGACTTCAAATATGTCTTCTATGTATTAATTGATGTTCTATCCATTTTTTTTATACACCAAAGTGGGTATTTATAGGCTTAAGGCTTAGGTATTCCATCCAAAGGAGGTAGAATCCCTTTAAGATTAGGATTCAGTGCTTGAATAGGAATTTTATACTTCTGGATATTTTTCATTGGTAGGCCTATGCTGACTTGTACGACTTGGTCCATATAGAGTTTGGCATGGTTTTCCCACCAGTCTATTGGCTTTGTGCCTAGTTACATAGGTCCGTGTGGACATGGGCTTTGGCTTATCCATGCGAACCTCATAGCATTTAGTCTATATAGACTTATGTAATGTTGGTCCATGCGGACTTGGGTTTTAGGTTACTTACCTTGTTTTTTGAGCCTATCTTTAGTTATCATTATAGGCCAAAAAAGGATAATAGGTCCACATTTATCGGCCAGAGCCCTTCGCTTCTACCATAGATTCCCATTTTTTTCACATTTGGGGTTGTACTGCAAGCTTTTTGGGTTAGGTTAAAGTCTGAATACCTGAGAAAGTCCTAGACCTAAAATCAAGGTCTCTACAGTTGCCTTTACTTTAGTGTGTGATGTGAAATGCTAAAGTAATAGTACACATTAAAGTACATTCTTGAAATCTTACTATTTTTGACTTTTCATGATTCGGTTTATGGTTACCATGTTTGCAAGATACAGGTTGTTTTCTTATACCTTTACGATCAAATATTCATTTGCACCATTTCATGGCTTTGTCATTCACACCCGTTAGTGGCTTAGTCATTCTAACCATTTGGCGGCTTAGTTATTCGCACACCCTTCACAACATTTGGTGGCTTTGTCCTTTGCACCATTTGATGGCTTGGTTATTTACACCATTCAGCAGCTTCATTGTTTGTACTATTCAATGGCTTCTGAATTTTTTCACTCATTACATATATGGTTAATGTGTAAGGAAGATGCATGTTCTCATGCAGGAAAATATGTTGTATATCTTTTTCATGCAAGGAAAGTATAATGAATGAGGCATGCTTTTATTGTAAGGGAAACTATAATAAATGAGGCATGCTTTTCATGTGAAGAAAAAGATGGGGATGATGCATGCTTTTTATGCACAGGAAAATATGGATAAGTGATGCATGCTTTCATGCAAAGGGAAAACAAAGATAAATAATGCATGCTTTTAAGCATAGGAATGTATAGATGAAACATGCTTTTCATACATAGGAAAAGTATGATGAATGAGGCATGCTTTTCATACAAAGAAAAACTTGGGGATGATGTATGCTTTTCATGTATGGGAAAATATAAATAATGCATGCTTTTCATACATAGGAAAAGTATGTTGAATGATACATGCTTTCATGCATAGGAAAACATGGATAAGTGATGC
>CANXYI011880611.1:0-17929 GCA_948208565.1 Hura crepitans | reverse complement strand
ATTAATCCTTTTTTTTTTGTGCTTTCCAATCAATTTAAGAGTGTTTTTGAATTCTATATTTCAGTTGACCTTATCTTTTTGCTCTTTGTAATCACAGGAAAATAGTGGGTATAGGTAGCAGAATAATGATTTTTGAATCCTGCCTACCCTGTGTAATGTATTTATTTCCATTTAATTAATTATGTCAAGGATTAATATATACAGGTTCTACTTAGTCAGTGCCACCGTTTTAAAGCACTGGTGCTTCTTGGGAGATTCCTTGATATGGGATCCTGGGCAGTAGATCTGGTATGCCTTTGGGTTTTTCGTTGTTGCGTTTACTTTTTCCTTGCTAAACTAGAACCTTTTTTGGTCACAGCATGTGGCAACATGATAAATATTATTGGTGCCCTAATGTTTGTAGGCATTATCTGTTGGAATATTTCCATATGTTCTGAAGCTGTTGCAAACCACCACACCAGAGCTTAGGCAAATTCTTGTGTTCATATGGACAAAAATTCTGGCACTTGATAAGGTACATGTAGAAGTTATTTAAACCATTATTTAAACTATCTATTCTTCTTTGTGCATGTATAAGTGGCATCCCTATCTTGTTTTTGAATTTTAGAATCTCTTTTTAAGCAAATGACTTTTATTGTTTAATAGTGGACTGCATATCCATGTCGCATGCATGGGTTCAAATGATGTCTTTACTTATGCAAGAATTTATTACATGAGGAGAAATGTGGAAATGTATAAAGGGCTTTCTTTCCCTGTTGCTATTGACATGCATAATAATTTTGACGTGCTTGAGAGAGTGGGGGAGAGAAAGCATATGTGGAGTTTTTTGTATCTGTAGCTATTCGCTTGCATAACAATTGTGATGGTTTTCTGTAAATATTACCAGTTATCTCATGGCCTTATCTCATAATCTTGCTATAACAATATTATTGATGATTGGGTGTGTGAATGTTATAATTTGTTAGGTTGATGCAAGATGTTGTATAGTTGAAGTAATTAGATCAGTAGTTAGTTGTTCATTACGTGATTCCACTGTTATCATACTTATGGAGCGCCATCTTGTGGTTTACAGTCATGTCAAGTTGATCTTGTTAAGGATGGGGGGCATACATATTTTATCAGATTTCTTGATAGCATGGAAGCTTATCCAGAACAGCGAGCAATGGCTGCATTTGTTTTGGCTGTTATTGTTGATGGGCATAGGAGGGGCCAGGAAGCCTGTATTGAAGCTGGTTTAATTCATGTATGCTTAAGGCACCTTCATGGTTCAATGCCAAATGAAGGTCAAACTGAACCTCTATTTCTTCAGTGGCTCTGCCTATGCCTGGGAAAGATGTGGGAGGATTTCACCGAGGCTCAATTAATAGGTTTGCATGCAGATGCACCTGCCATATATGCTCCTCTACTGTCTGAGTCTCAACCTGAGGTTTGAATTTTGTAAAATTTTGTTGCTAACTTGCTATTATGATATCAAGTTCTCATTACTTTGAAGACTTGATTGCAAAGTCCTTTTTATACCAGGTTAGGGCATCTGCTGTTTTTGCATTGGGAACCCTGCTTGATATTGGGGGCGACACATGCAGAGATGGTGTGGCAGTTGATGACGAAGGTGATGGCGATGAAAAATTTGGAGCTGAAATCAGCATTATTAAAAGCCTACTAAGTATTGTTTCAGATGGAAGCCCACTGGTCAGGGCAGAGGTTGCTGTAGGTATGCAATCATTATCAAAATTTTCCTGTGGTTGGTTGTAGCACGTCCTAGTCTCCTGCTTGTTATTGTAGGGATCATTATATACTTAAGTTGCTAATTAGTTAATAACCTTTTTCTGATTTAGCAAATGAAATAGCACTAAAGGGTTCCAAGGTTTGCTTGTGGGAAGTGATGAGAAACTTGTTTATATACAATAATGTTCTCAATTATTTTTTCAATTATCAGCTCAATTTTCAAGTCTTCATTGAATAAGGGTCATGTATTTTTTCAGTTCTTTTATCGTAGAACTTGATAAGAATTTGGTTGAATTTGTAATGACATGTAGCAATAGTAATCTTATTTATACTAAATTAAAGTTGATAATTTTTACGATATGAATTGTTGTAAAATGTCATGCTGAAAACAATAGATGTTTGTGGTGAAATCATTATAAGTTCAGAATTGAAAGCCTTCCACATGTTTACTCAACTTGTTCTTGAGCATGAGCCCTTGGATTAACACACACACACACGAGGAAAAAAAAGGGGAAGTCTGAAGTCTACTTCTCAGTCCATTTCCCATTGCTCCAGTTGAAGGAAAAATAAAAGGAAATTTTGGTTTTCAATGTCTTAGTTGGCTTCTATTATTGTCATTGTGTGACTGCATTCTTGTGCAGCTCGGTTCAATTTGCAATGAAATTATATTTTAGTATTTTAACTACAGTGACAGCAAATTGTGTCCAAAATATGATGGCTTGAAATCCTTTTAAATTTGACACTTGATCTCGTTTCTATGTTGTGGTTATAGAAATGAACTTTTTAAAACTTACTATCCCTGCATGGTGCTTGTTTCTCAGCTTGTAATTGGATGCCAAAATCTCATGGTGATGAATATGCTAGACTTGCTAGGACTCCCCCCTTTTTTTTAATCCCTGAGCTGTAATCTCAATTGTTTCCTTTTGTCCTTTGTGTTCTATTTTTTCATATATCATTAGGGTAATGGGAGGGGCATTAGTAGGTGATCAAAACACGGGAAACTTTTCCTCTGCTCTGAGGCAATAGTTATGATTGTCACAACTCCAAATTCTAATGTCAATATTTGTTGTGTCTTGACAGCTCTAGCACGATTTGCATTTGGTCACAAGCAGCACCTCAAGTCGGTTGCAGCTTCATATTGGAAACCACAGTCAAATTCTTTACTGAATTCTTTGCCTTCTTTGTCAAATATAAAAAAAAATGCAAACCAGTATTTGCCACACACAAGTATCCTTTCATCTCAAATTGGTCCTTTGACGAGAGTCGGCAACGATAACCAATCACTGGTTCGAGATGGAAGGGCCTCCACTAGCAGTCCTCTTGCTTCTTCTGGTATTATGCATGGGTCACCCTTGTCGGATGATTCATCTCAACATTCTGATTCTGGAATCCTAAATGATGTTGCCAGCAATGGGGTCGTTCACAATTCAAGGCCAAAGCCATTGGATAATGCAATGTATTATCAATGCGTACTAGCGATGTGTACTTTGGCCAAGGATCCTTCTCCTCGTGTTGCGAGCCTTGGTCGGCGAGTACTTTCCATTATTGGGATTGAGCAAGTGGTTACGAAACCGGTGAACTCTGCTGGCACTAGTGGCCGGTCAGGTGAACCTTCAACTTCTTCTCCAAGTCCAAGTCTTGCAGGACTAGCTCGTTCATCCTCATGGTTTGACATGAATGCTGGTAAGCTGAATTTAACTTTTTTATTTTAGTGTCATAGAATATCAATTAGATTTAAAGTGTTTGTGTTTCTCTTGCTTTTAGATTTGAAACTTCTGATTTATTTTCACCTTCCTATTCTGTTAACTTGATTTCAATTAACTTATAGGCTCTTTTTTACTAGGTCATCTGTCTTTAACATTCAGAACTCCTCCTGTCAGCCCTCCCCGACCAAGTTACTTAACAGCAGGAATTCGTAGAGTTTGTTCTTTAGAATTTAGGCCTCACTTAATGAATTCTCCAGATTCAGGATTAGCAGATCCTCTTATAGGTTCTTCTGGATCTTCTGGAAGTTCAGAGCGTAGTTTACTTCCACAATCAACAATCTATAATTGGAGCTGTGGTCATTTCTCTAAGCCACTTCTGACTACAGCTGATGATGCAGAAGAAATGCTGGCCAAAAGAGAAGAGAGGGAAAAATTTGCGCTTGATCACATTGCCAAGTGTCAACACGCATGTAAGTTTTCTGCTTAATTTGTCTTCTATAATATTTATTGAATTTTTTCTATTAATTTGATGGATTTTTTTCCCTATTTTTCTGTGGGTAACTAGCTATTAGCAAGTTCAATAATCAAATTGCTGGCTGGGATACAAAGTTTGAAACGGGCACAAAGGCAGCCTTGTTTCATCCTTTCTCTCCTATTGTCATTGCCGCTGATGAACATGAAAGAATAAGGTATAGTAATTTTGACCAGAAAAGTTGCTTATCCCTTTATTTGTTTTGTTTGTAGTAGTTTTGGATTTTCAATATGGCCAGAAATGTATAAACATGGACAGCTTGATATTGACTTGTAATTATCACCCGATAATGGTGCTTGCTAGACACGTTCCTATTGTTTCATTTTCAGCAATTTCATTAAGCAGCCGCATTTTCTGCAGGTTACCTTATGCTTATTATAATCCAGCCAAGATCTCATATTATGCTCAATTTTCTGTTGTTGAAAATAAGAAATTTTGCAAAAAAAAAAAAAAAAATATAAATAGAGAAGGTTCTTTAAAGTTTGTTTTTTGTACTTGGTATTTATGCCTATAATTGTGTGAAGGAGTCTGGCAATTTAAGAATTGGGATATGGGTTCAGTTTGAAAATCCAGCAGTGTTTGTCTGGAGAAGTGATTACAACAGATTTTAGTCCTTCCCTTATGCAATCTCATTTTCCAGTGATGATTTGTACTTGCATTGATTGTTCGTCACTCCATGCTTGTCAGGGTATGGAATTATGAGGATGCAGCTCTTCTTAATGGGTTTGATAACCATGGTTTTCCTGACAAAGGTATTTCTAAGCTGTGTCTCGTAAATGAGCTTGATGACAGTTTGCTTCTTGTAGCTTCAGGTATTAATACATCTCTTATGTGAAATGTCTTTCTAGGTCATGAGAGTAGTTTGGCAGATGTTTAGTTTCATACAAATCTTTTCCGTGCTTATTTGATATAGGTGATGGGAATATTCGGATTTGGAAAGATTATACTCTGAAGGGCAAACAAAGGCTTGTTACTGCATTTTCTTCAATCCAGGGGCATAAACCTGGTGTCCGCAGTCTAAATGCTGTTGTCGATTGGCAACAGCAATCTGGTTATCTGGTAAATGCTTACTAATTACTTCGAAGTTTCTTATGCTTATATGCTGGCATTTGTGAATATGCTAATATTTTTCTTTTTGTGCTTCTCTTTAGTATGCTTCTGGTGAGTTGTCTTCCGTCATGCTTTGGGACCTGGATAAAGAGCAACTCATCAATTCTATTCCATCATCATCAGATTGCAGCATCTCAGCATTGGTGGGCTTTTATTGCTTGATTTTTGTGTTTTTTAATCTGTGTCCAAATTATCCTTTCATTTTTCTCATGGCTTTTTTTTTTTCCTCTATAACTTCTTTATACTTTCTAAATAAGTTTAGTTTTTGGATTTAAAGGAATTTTTGGTTGCCGTAGAAGATATCCTTTATGCTTGGTAGTTTTCTATTGGGATTGTTTTTATGATTATGAAAGGAGTTCCATACTCATAGTTACTGACTGGTGGACAATTGGAACTGTCCCTCTGATTTTGCTGTGGAAGATATCCTGGAAGTTGTTGCATATTAATTTTTCCACCTGGTACTTGTTATTAAGGCATCTTTTTCCTGTTATTTGCAGCTATATCACATTTTGATGCTCAAGAATGCATTCACCATTACTCTTGTGATATTTGATCTTATTATGTATATCTATCAGATCATGGCTATAATCTTGTATGTCTGTAACACATCATTGCAATAATGTCTTCTTGGAACGCTTGGAATTGCCAGATATGGTAGATCATATACCTATTCATTTGTGGCAGATCCTCACCAAAATTGGTCTGAGGATATTGAGTATGCATGACGATAGTAATTTTAAGTTTTAAGAATTTTTGCATCTTTTTGGATTCTTAGTCTTCAGTTTTTACTCGGCCAGTATAACCATATTTGTGAAATGCCTGTGATTTTATTTTCAAGCTATCACTTTGTTTTAAATCTGAAGTTATAAATTGTAATTCTACAGTTTGGGCCTTTTGTACATTGTTTTCTAATAGGCTGCTTCTCAAGTTCATGGGGGTCAACTTGCTGCTGGTTTTGTGGATGGTTCTGTCAGATTATATGATGTCCGGACACCTGAAATGTAAGCACGTAGCACAATGTTCTTATATGCATGATGCTTGATGGTAATATTAAGTATTGATGATTCTATGTATATATGCAAGCGCTAATTATGTTTTCTACTGGGCATTTTTTCTTTTTGTTTTTCTTGTTTTTTTCTCTCTTTTTTTGAAAGCTAAATATGTTCTTTACCTTCTTTGGGATTACACTGTATTGCTTAATATTTGCTGTTAATGTTATGTTTTATTTACTTATTTATTTATTTTTTGGGTATTCTGCATGCTTCTTAGGCTTGTTTGCACCAAGCGGCCTCATACTAAAACAGAAAGAGTGGTGGGAATTGGCTTTCAACCTGGTCTTGATCCTGGGAAGGTAAGAAGTACGATAGAAATAGAAAATAGTGGTACAGGCATAATTGGAGGGTTCATTCTATTTACATCTTTTTTTTTTGGTTCAGTTTGTCAGTGCTTCTCAGGCTGGTGACATTGAGTTCATAGATGTCAGGAATCCCAGGGACACTTACATGACAATTAATACTTACAGGGGCTCACTCACTGCATTAGCTGTACACAGGCATGCCCCTGTAATTGCTAGCGGCTCAGCAAAACAAATTATCAAAGTATTCAGTCTAGAGGGTGATTTACTTGGCACCATTCGATATTACTCAACCTTCATGGCCCAGAGGATTGGCCCCGTAAACTGTCTTGCCTTCCATCCATACCAAGTTCTGCTTGCCGCTGGTGCTGCGGATGCATGTGTCTCAATTTATACTGATGAAAACTCTCAAGCAAGATGATTGGAAATTCTTTACTGGCCTTCTTAGAATCACCCTTTTTGGGTAGCAGCACAAGGGGAAATTGACTTGTTAAAGGTAACTGATGGTATTTTTCCGTGTGCAATTGACTTGTCACAAGGTGTCTCTGACAATCGTGCTTGAATGGAACCTTGGCTAGGCTCCAACTTCAGAAATTTGTATGCTACATATTCATTAGCCTCCAGCTTGTTCGAGGTCGTACAAGATGGATGGAAATCATCCTACATGTTCGTAGGTGGGGGCTCTGGCGAATAATTGTTATTGTTATATGGGTAAATGCGTGTAAATAGCCTTTTTTTTTCCCCTGATCTTTCGGTGTGTTTATTGATCGATCCATCCCTTGTTCATTGTAAATGCAACACCTCGTCATCATAATTCGAGTGTTGCAGACAGTGAGTTGATATTGGAAACCATTCCCCTGAAATGAGGGAATTCAAAGTTATGCTATATCTAAGCTGGATTTGTAATGGGCTTTCTCCGAAGCCGGTTATAGGACCGTCGTTGACCATACTTCAAAATGGAATTACCTTCTCCGAGAGAAATCAGCCTTCTATTTGTCTCCCTTAAAATTCGTGCATTTCAGCTGTTAATATTTAGAGCTGTCGGTCCCCAGGGGGACATTTGTCATTGAGCCCAGCGTTTGCTGTGGTGGATATGATAGAATAATGTCAAATAGCGTGTACATGTTAAATTAAAAATTAAAATGTAGTTTTAATTTTTAATATTAATTATTAACCTTTAAATTTCGTGAGTGTCCAAGGTTATCGTTGAAGATCATATTTCTTTTCCTGTCGACTTACAGAACTTATGAATTATTCTCGTGCATTCCAAAGTTGTTTATAATGCAAACTATATGAAATGAAAATTTTAAATATAGTAAATATTTCAAAATCATAAATTTCAATAATTTAAATCATTACTAAAAGTATAATTTTTAAATCTAATAAATAGGAAATTTAAGAGTATATTTGGTACAAATGAATTTTGTAAAATTTATTGTAGTTCTAATTTTTGTGTTTAGAATATAAAATTAATTAAATTTCAATTTTATAGAATTTAATATAACTAATCAAATTCTGACGAAAACAAGTGAAATTTGCAATATAAAATTATTATTAGATAAAAATATCCATTTTCTTCTCTCCTTCCTCACATTTTTTTTTTCATTTTTCTTATTTCTATTTTATTGCGCTTTCTTTCTTCCCCTCTTTGGTTGGACCGGACAGGGTCAGTCTTGATAAATTTTTTTAGTCCAAATCCTAATTAACCCTAGAAAGTCGAGTACTCAAAAAAAAAAAAGAATAATAATATTATATTTTTACACAATAAAATTTTTTTAGCTTCTTAATTTAATTCTTATTTATTATTAGCCAAATTTTAGTATCTTATTAAAATATTTATATAATCTAAATGTATTAAATTATAATTTTTTATGTTTCTATAAGGCTAATGATATTTTAAAAAATAACAAAAAATGAATTTTAGTTTTAAATTTATTTGAAATAAAAAAATATAAAATTAAATTCAAATACATATTTTGAATATTTATATTTCAAAAATAAAAATTCATTTACAAACGGATTCTATATTTTTAATTGCAATACACCAAACAGCCTCTAATCAAAATTAAGCTTGCATAATTAAGAAATAGGTTCGCTAGAATGCGTCATAAACTATAAAATCTCACAAACATAAAAACCCTACTCATTCAACACGCATAAAAACTGGCCTCTATCCCTTGCATGATTTAATTTTTTTGGTCCAAACATTTTAGGAATGTTGACGAACCCGTTTCTATACCCGCGGCCGCTTTGAAAACACACGCGCACACACACCTCCCCCTCCAGCGAAGAATGTTAGGCAAGTAGTGTAGCAAGTGCACTGAACAAAGGACAATATATCAATCACCAAATCTAAAGAGCACCTTTTACATACATTCCAAATTAATAAAGGATACCAATACTTGATCATATTCACAAGAATATACCGAGTTTAATTGCTAGCATTTCACATTCTGCCGCCTACCATTCCTTGGCTAGATGGGCCCGACAATTTCGGTGGTGGGCTACCAGCGTTCTTAAACCTTCCATCTGTGTTGCTGAACACATTTAGATCTTCAAATAACCTGTATGAAGGAACAAATGTCTTCTGTCCAGAAGGCGTAGAGCTGACTTGAGGATCACCATTAGTGACTGACCCATTTGTACCTCTCAAAGGGAAGGAATTGTAATGATGCGTAGGCCTAGCTGCTTGAGCAGGTGTATAAGATGAAGCTGTCTTGCCCTGTGTAGTTGAGTACATATTATTGGCATTAAACATATGACTTTGGCCTTTCGCATAACCCGGTGTAGCTGCCCACGGTGGAGGGGGGTAACCAGAAGTGTATTGAGGATTCTCTGGCTGTAACTGTGGCTGAAACCGATATTGAGATTGGGGCTGGAATTGCTGCTGAGGCTGAGACTCAGGCTGACAGAACTGCTGCTGAGGCTGAGGGAACTGCTGTAGAGGCTGAGTTGGGGGTGGGGGCTGGGGCTGAAATTGCTGCTGAGGCTGAGACTCAGGCTGACAGAACTGCTGCTGAGGCCGAGGGAACTGCTGTAGAGGCTGAGTTGGGGGCTGGGGCTGAAATTGCTGCTGAGGCTGAGACTCAGGCTGACAGAACTGCTGCTGAGGCCGAGAGAACTGCTGTAGAGGCTGAGGCGGGGGCTGGGGCTGATCAAACTCTTTCTGAGGGTGAGTACCTAGCGGTGGTTGCAACTGATGTTGGAATTGCTGCGGATAGAGAGGTTGAGTATGTGCTTGAGATTGGAGTTGCTGCTGAGGTTGAGCATGAGATTGAGATAATTGGTCATGAGACTGAGCCTGTGCACGCAATTGTGTATGAGATTGAGATTGAAATTGCTGCCGAGACTGAGGCTGCACATAAAATTGCAGTTGAGATTGCACTTGAAACTGCTCCTGATGCTGAGGCTGAGAATGCGGTTGAGATTGAGTTTGTGTTGAAATATGTGATTGTGGATGAGACTGATGCTGAGATTTTTGCGGAGGTTGTTGCAAAGCGTCTTGTTGCAATTGAGACTGTACATGCTGATGAGATGGAATTTGTGAATGGTGCTTGGGCTGGGGCTGAGCCCAAGGAACAACATAATTGTTATATGCTGCCTGCCCTTGGTTATCAGGATAAGCCTGGGAAACATATGGATACCCTCCTGCACTGGAGGCTGGCACTTGAGGTATGCTCTGGTGGGAAGTTGGAGGAGGAGACAAGTGCGGTTGGGGAGAGATTGTTGATGTTGATAATGTGATACTCAGAAGGTCAATTATATCCTGCTCTTTTGTAGTCCTAACTGGTGCAGGTTGATCAGAAAGAGCTAATGCATTGCATGAAGCAGGGGTTGATGCAGCGACCATAGAAGTTGAATTGCCAGCATCTACTGGCACTAGTGCTTGACTGGTCCCATAACTGCTCTGTGATAGACTTGATGGTTGCTTTGAATGCCTGCAAAGGAGAGAAAAACACTGAATAATGCGTCAAGCAAAAATGTACCAAAGATAATAGTTCAGCAAGTGAAAACAAGTTGCTTATGAAGGCTAAAGAGGAACCAAAAGATTCTAAATGAGATGACAGCACAGCCAAAAATATGAGCGTTCATACAGTGATTTTTACTTGAGAATCAATATAACAGCCAATGATTATGGTAACCAGTCGATTCTGTCTACAGATTACCATGTAGAAGTTCCCATGACAATCTAACTGCATTCCACCATCTAATTTCACATGTTAAATTTTATATTCTTATTAACTGTTAGAACATAAGCTTTCAAGATACCTCCGAGCTAGCTGAGCAAAGTCATCCTCCTCTTCATCCTCTTCATCAATGTAGCTTCTTGTTACCTTAGCTACTGGCATGGCAGTGGTATTAGTGCTGGAGCTTGAGCCAGAGTCCTTTACTTCTGCCAGTTTGGTATTTGATGATGAATTGAGCTCCGGATGAGCATTTTCAGTTGGCATAGGAGAACCGGAAACTATTGCATCATGTTTTGCGAGCAATATTTGTAGGCTGTCATTTAACTCAAGACCCTGACCAAGAAGTTCCTCGTCCCTGCCATAGAGCAAAGACACTTTCAGAAGTGCTCACAGAAACTTGCAAGTAAAAACCCCACTCACACTAGTGCCTTCAATCATATCAACATCAGGCCATAAAAGCCCCAAAGGCATTTCAGGGAACATATACTATGTGAACTAACCCAGTAAGAGTAAGCATCTGCATCAACTTTTTCTGGTTGGACCGGCACTGATTGACCAGGTCAACTATGACTTCATCTTTCACAGCCTGAGAAAAGGAACAGAATAACGAGTCAAATACAGTCCTCTGTTTCAGAAAGGGCAAAGAAAGGTCACTGTTGCACATACCTTGCGATCATCAGGGTTCACAGCTTGCAGCATGTCACTCAAAAGATCCGTAACATTGCGCATGGATTCCAAGCTTGCCAAGCTATGATGATTAAGAAAATCAGAGGAAAGAGACACATAGGGTCAGACTTATAAGAAATACAACAGAGACTCAAAAACAAACTCACCTCAAACCTTCAATCTCAGCTGCCATTGTTTCATCAAGTCTTCTAAAAGAATTGCTAGGCATTCCGTATCCAGCTTGGGCATGCCTCAACATTGAATGAGCAGCTGGTGGTGTAAATATTGGAGCTGCATCTAAGGATCGTTGAGGGAATTCCACACCAGACCGCTGCCATTTGTACAATCTATGATTAGAATTTTACAATCCTCAACAGTTCAATAAAACACATTTATCATTAAGGGACATTGGGGAAATTCAGTCTAGAAGATTGAATTTCTATAATCCACAATTACAGCCCACAATACAAGATGGATTAATGGTACTCATTGTTCATGAATTTACATGGATTATGGGAATTTTTGCTCTAAAAACAACTTGAGGGGTAAAATAAAGCTCTGAGATAAATTTTGAAGGCAAAACAGTACCGTTCCCTTAAATAAAAAGGAACTGATAGAGTAGTTTGTACAAATAGTAAAACTAGCTGAAGAAAAATGGATACAGGAAATAATGAACTGTTACCCTTAGTTCATCGTATACCCAATAGTACTGAGGATGTTTTCCTCCTGGTCCACCAAACGCTTCTTGCCAGGAATCTAGCAAAACCAGAATTTTATCCCTTACATGCATATCTGTCTGCAAATCAATCCAAACAATTGCTTAAGGGCAAGATCGAAGATCTAAACACTGAAAGTCTCCATCACGTACAAATGGTAGATAATTGCACATAATATTCACCAGAAGAAAGAAAAGGATGAGTTAAATCTGAAATTTGGAGCGTAAAGTTGGCTATTTCCATTTTTGTCCAAAACATATTTAAAGTGACAAAATAAATTCTGTACTGGCCTTCTGACATAAAATAACTTATCTAAGGCAATGAACTTTTAACCAAAGTTGCACTGACTACAATAACTCCAAGAACCAAATGTCCATTAAAAAGTTAATTTTTCAATCTAGCTGAGGCATGATTACTGCGTGAAGTTGACTGCTTCCAAATGAAAACAAAACGCTCATAGCTTGGTAAGACATCAAAACCCAAAAATGTATCAATTTCCCAATCACAAATGTTTCATTTAATGCATCTATATCACTCTGTTGCTATTTTCCCTTGACTCTATCAATTCATTCCAAAATGTAAAAGTTTTAACCCTGAAAGATTGATTCATAAAGTAAAATACCTAAAAGTAATCAATTACACAAGATATGAAATGCAAAAATCACAGCAACGAATTTCTGGGGAAACAGTAGCAGCTTCATATTCGATGCATATTACAGTGAAATGCAGTTAAATAAAAAACAGAGAAATACCTTCTTTTTTACAATTCTGACCATCTCTCCTAATATGTTCTTTTCAGCAATTTGGAAATGGATATAATCACCACAGTTCTTGACCATTGTTTCCAAAAGCTGCAAGCAGATTTGGCAAGCAATTGTAGTCGTTAAAAAAAAGAAACACCAATTCAAATTGCGAACTCGGGCATCGAATATAACAGAAACTGCAAATTCTCATACACAGACATGAGTATGGCCCAGTTAAGCTCAATTAAAATGCACCAATATGAATAATTGGAAAGATAAGATAAAAGTGGACTTGACAAAAGTACCGTCAAAGCCAGCAGTTGCACTTTAGGGTTCTTGTGCTGCAACCTTTTTTTCACTGCTTTCACAACATCTTTTGCCAACCTTAGAAATAAACACAACCAGTGAGAAGTTATCATAAACTCTTCCAAAAAAGCCAACCTGTTCTAAAAGAGTATGCCAAAATAACACCAAGACATGCTTATCCTCTAATCACCAAATTGTTCGATTTCAAATAGATCTTGTCATTCTTCTTTCTTTCTACCTTATATTCCCTTCTCTCTTTCTCTCTCTCTCTTCATTGGTTCAATTGACTATCTACCTTAGACAAAGCTAGGGAATTCTTTTCATTTTTTATCACAAAGTTAACTCATGAAATATTTCAAAAACTATAAATTCTGCAGGAAATTCTTTTTTCTTTTTATTAGGTTCAAACTAAGAAATTTAAATATGATTAAATTTATCAAAGAAAAAAAAACATACAATATACAAGTTCAAGCACAAAATTAATTTAGACATAAAAGACAAATAAAAACATATACATGTATCTTCAACAGGTGTTCATCTACATTTATATAATTAAAATCCATCACCAAAGAGGCAATTTCCTGATAAAATGACAGAAAAAAAAAAAAGAAAAATAAATAAAGGTCGACTACAGAAAAATAAGAACTATTCAAACGGAGTTTACCAGTGATTAGAATTGACAGAATCACAAATATCGATATTCATAGTCCAATCAGGACCGATTAGAAGATCGCTCGTCGCCTTCTCCACAGCCACAGTAGCCGAAGAAGAAGATGCTAAAGCCATCTCTCTTCTCTCTGCAAAAACCAGACCTCCCTTCACACAAATTTGAAGAGACGCTCCGGAGAAGGCCAAAAAAAAAAAACAGGAAAAAAGACTATGAAAGTCCGAGTTGCTCTTAAATTCAATTTCCAGGAAAAGACGAGGCCATTCTATGTTCCTTAAAAAGAAAAAAAAGGTTCAAAACCCTAAAAAATCTTAAGTCTCCTGTGAATTTCCGTGTTGTTTCCAATCAGATAGAATCAAATCAAATAAAAAAAAAATTTCTTTCTTCTTTCTTCTTCCTTCATTTTATTTATTTTCTTATTTTCTTTGAATTAATCTCAAACAAATTCGCTCTTACTTTCTTCCTATTTTCTAATTTCTATCATTCTCCCGGAAAATCCGTTTAATTTTCCATGCTTTCCTATTTATTCCCCTCTACGGATAACCTTCGAGGCTCAACATCACATTTCTATCTCCTCTTGTAGATTAGCGCGTAAAAACACGCGCTGATTTTGATTTCAACACGTGGACATAAGAAGAAAAGATTCGGGCTGGTGGTAGCAAGTAGAAGAGGGAAAGGGGCCCTTTCGTACAAAGCTATAATCCAGTTTTTGCACTAGAGCAGGAGAAGGGAGAAAAGTGATAGAGCGGAGAATGATCGACAGAACATTACGTGCCCTTGTAGGGGTCGCCTTTGTCTGTTACTAAAAACACAATTGGTCACTTTCTGATTTTTATTTAGAACAATAATTTTATTATTATTATTTTTTTAATGTCAAACAGAGAATACGAATATTTATTTAGTAAATTTAATCTATTATAAATTAATAATTAAAAATTATTAAATTAAAAAATAATATATTTTTATTTTTAATTTAATAATCGAAAGTATATACATACTATAAATTGAACTTAATTAATCATTACTAGAGGTTAATATGAATCCATTAATTTGATTTAATAATCAAATTATTTGACCATGAGATTAGGCAATAATAATCTCTTTCTTTTAATCAAATATATTGAATTTGAACCTTTTAATCAAATATATTGAATTCAAACTTTAAAATTAATTAGAGAAGTAAATTTTGAATATTTTATAAAAAATAAATATTTTTATTATATAATTAAATTTATAGTATTTGATATATTCAATTTTTAATATTTAAATTTGAATCAAATTGAGAAATCAAATTACGCGAATCATAACTGAAATTTGCTTACGGATCATACCAAATGCGTTTTATCCAATCTTTTTTAAGGATATATTTTTGCTTCCTTTTTATATAATTTTTATCTACGGAGAATTGTAAAATGTGTTTACTTATAAAAAATAATTTTTTATTTTTTAAAAAATTAGAATATTTATTTTATATATAAAATTGAAAAAAAGCGTTTATTTATTATGATAAGAAATAATTTTTTAAAAAATAAAAAAATATATTTACTTATTAAGAAAGTGAAAATATTTTTAATGTAAAAGCAAAAAAATGTAAAAATAAGCAAAAATAAGTTGAAATAAAAATCATATTATTTGATCATTTCTATTTGATTTGATTTATTACCATCAAGTTAGATAGGTTCGATTATTTTTTGAGTAAAATTTGATTTGTTTAATTTTTATATTGAACTAATTAAGCACACATTCGTTAAAATAGATTCATTTAAAAAAATAAAAATTGATATATTTATTTGAAATGCTAAAAAGTGCAAAAAATTATTTTAAAAATTTGAAGTTATGTATGTATATTAAATTAATAAAATAAATGATGAATTTCGAATTTTGTATAAAAAAATTTTTAGAAAATAGCTATGTAGTTATAAAAGAAAATTTTAAAAATATCTTAAATTTATTTTTTAAGTTCAAATTAAAATTTTATTTTTTATTTAAAAAATAATAAAAATAAATACAATCTCTATTTTTTTAAAATACTTATTATTTTCTATAAATAAATGCACTTAATAATCTTTTATCCTTCAACCGTTAGATCATGTACAATTTCTGGCTATTATACAATTGGATAGTAAAAATATCAATTTATGATCATACATAAAGATCGTAGCTACCCTAATTATTTATTAATTGGTTAGTCATATCAAGATTTTTTTTTTGACAGCGTCGTATCAAGATTGAAATTTGGAGTTGTTGATTCTCAATAATGGATTTTCGTAAACTTAAATTTATGATTGGATAAACCTCCTTAAATCAACAAATAAATAAAACAAATTTTAGTATCTCTATCGGAATTATCTTAAAAAAAAGTATCTATATGTAAATCAATATACAGTATAATTTGACTATAATACAAAATATATAATAAAAAATTAGTCTAATTTCCCACATATGCCGTTCAAATTCGTAAAATTAATTTTCAATTAAGAAATAATCGAAATTGATACTTCTAAAATAATTACATGTAACAAACAATTTACAAGTTTTAATTTTTGATATAATAACTCTTTTTTCAACATATATATATATATATATATATAGTAAAAAGCTAACATATTTTCAAGAAATAACCAAATATAATTCAGAGTACATTCTTGTTAATTATCATGTCAACAGAAATGACGTCATAGCAACAAAAAAAAAAAAAGAATTTTCATTACTCCTAAAGTCAATTATAAACTTGATCATCATAATGGGTTCAATTAAGGGGAACATAGGTTAACCCATTTTTCTTTTTTTCCTTCTGAATACATAGATTTTAGATAAAATCACAAATGATTTGAATTATAAACATATTAAATGGGTTACATCATGGATTATGTTATTTTTTATATTTCAATTCTTTTAAAATGATTGAAGTCATGGCCTATAAAATTAAGAGATAATTATAAACTTGACTAATTGTTTGGATTATAACAATTAAAATTTTGAATTATTGTTTTATAATAATTAAATTCTTTTCTTTGTTTTAATTAAAAAATTTCCTGACGTCGCATATATGTAGAATTTAAAGTTTTTGAAAATATTAATGTGTTATTTTCAATAGATAGTATATCCATTTTTAAGGAATTTTAGCATCTAATGAGTTCCTATTTTATTGGAAATTTTTAATAAATGTTGCACTTCTAGCGTATGATGAGCCATTAGGCCTATTTTGTCAAAGCATTTCAACATTTAATAGGTGTTGTGTAGTCATTTTATTAGCAAATTATTTGAATTTTAATAGAAAATTGAACCAAAGTGAAAACGAAAAAAAAAGGTTTAAATTTAATTTATAATTACTCATAAAATTAAATTAAAATGCTAAAATATTTATATATATAATTTTTTAAAAATAAACATTAAAGAAAATTTCCCAAAATCATTTGATGGTGAAGAATGCAAGAATTTAGCATATTGTTGTATTATAATGCTTATAGGAATAATGATATAGTATGAATAATTAATGTTTAGGTATTTAAAAAATGAAGAACCCTGAAATTTGAATATCCATTTTTATAATCGAATTGAATTAAATTAATAAAATAAATTATTACAATCTTTAATTCTTATACTATTAACATGGAAAAATTAAATTTGATGCTGATAAAAAAATAACATTATAGCTATTTTAATTATTATTTATAAGATTTTAATATATATTATTTACTAATGTAAAAAATAATTTAAAAGTACATATAACTTGTAATTAATAAAATGAGTATTATAATCTAAAAAAAATAAAGCATAATTAGTTATCAGCTGATAAGAAAAAGTTTTAAAACGAAATTTTTAAAATAACAACTGATTAAGAATAAAATCGGTTATTATCAATTGATTTAAAAAAATTTATCAAATACATTTGCGATAGTTATTTATTACAAAAATCTCTATTAGTTACCTCAAATTTCTAAATTAAGTGCCCTTTTAATATATTAAAGTCAATTTTAATGTTGTAATATTTTGTTAGAAAAAAATAGATTAATTTAAATATTAATTTAATAGGCAAAAAATGTTAGAGTAATTTTTATAGATAGTCCCTCAATTATTGATTTTGTACCTACTATATTTTTTAACTTTATTTTGTATTTAAAATCTTCGTAAACTTGAAATTTCTTCTCTAAAAAATACTTATGACCTGCTATAATTAACATATTAACCTTTTTATTTTAATCTTTAAATTTATT
>CANXYI011880568.1:0-13016 GCA_948208565.1 Hura crepitans | reverse complement strand
GGAACTACGGAGTTAAACATATTTGGACCAGAGCAGTACTAAGATGGGTGACCACTTGGGAAGTCCTTCCTGTTACCCAAGAACAAAACCGTGAGGGGCAGTGGCCCAAAGCGGACAATATCTGCAAGTGGGTGACAGGGTTGTTACAGTTGGTATTAGAGCCTGACCCTCCCTAGTACGAGTATGACAGTGAGGACGCTATGTCCTAAGGTGGGGAGGACCACGCTTAGGGCGGATAGGAAACCTATCCCATATCGAAATGGAGGGAAGATGGTAGTATCCCTTGCAGACGCGTTTTGGGCAAAGGGGTGGTTTGGATTTCGTAGGAACTCCGGAGTTAAACGTGTTTGGATCAGAGCAGTACCAAGATGGGTGACCACTTAGGAAGTCCTTCCCTTTACCCAAGAACAAAATTGTGAGGGGCAGTGGCCCAAAGCGGACAATATGTGCAAGCGGGTGACAGGGTCGTTACATTTAAAGACCATAATTTAGGGCTTAAAAGCCATAAATTGGGGCTTAAAGGCCATGAATAGGTACATAAGTACCTTAGCAGTTGCTAAACTCCGTAGTTGATCGACAAACCTATCTAGACTAGGTTGTCTACATTAATATGAGTATTTAGTATTCTTAATTAAATTTCCTCATAATTATCATAATTTTATCATTCACACATTTTACTTAAATCATAGAATGCTTATTAATACTAGCATTTAATCAAAGTATTTGATAATTGCCTTATTAGCTTACAATTCCGTATCTCTGGTTGTGAAGCCTTAATTCGTCATTTGGAGAGGCCGTTCCCTCATTTTAGGGCCATTTGGCAAAAAATGCATATTTATAGCAATTCGTCATATCTAACATCAAAAATACATAATAAACATGTCTTGAGATAACTCATACATAACTTACCTCAATTTATCCATTAAAGCCTCATACACATGCTTGCCATATCACCATCATAATATGCAATTCCACATGCTTATGATCATACTCATAATCACAAATAGGTTTAATTATGCCTTGCATCTTACTCATCCAAACTAAGGAGTTTTCCAAGTTCATATTAATATCTAACTCCAAACTCAAATTTTAGGTATCTATGTACTAATATAATCTTGAATGTTCCTATAATGCTTATAAATTCCATTATACATGTTTACTATGTTATTACTTATAAAATTACTTTAAAATATGCCTTATATATATATATATATGTATATATATATATATATGTGTGTGTGTGTGTGTGTGTGTAGGTTCAATATCTCAAGATTTTAGCTCAAATACAATTACATGCCTTCATTCATGTAAATACATCCTAGTATGCCAAAATTGCTCCATAAGTCTTAAAATACCATTTAAATTCTTTTAATACAGTAATACTCATTAAACATACATAATGCTTATCTTGAAAGAATTTATGCTTCCTTGTATGAGTTTATAGCCTGCTAAAATCCCATTTTACCATAATTACATTCTAAAAATGCATACATGAACCATATTGACTATTTCACTTCACATTCTTCATTTACTACATTTTTGAGTCATGAAACATTATTGGTTACTCATAACATCCTTAAATTCACATATAATTCACTTACATGTATTTAGTTTATTCAAATGGAGCATTTCAACCATACATAGGTTTTATACTTATAACTACTCATTTGTAAATGTTTTACCATATAGCCATTTTATACCTATTTACATTATATATATATAATGCCAAATAAACTTAACATGCATATTTTTACCAAATTTTATGTGTCAGCATGCCATTATGTCTATTTCACCACATTCTATCAATGTAACATATAAATAACATCTCTAAATGTTTTAGCTTACACTAATCACACACATGCACATTCATTTTCATTACAACCTTATAATGGCAGCAAACATTTCATCATATTACAACTCAATTTACTCATGCATTTTATAGTTAAAGCATATTTCACATAATCAACAACATACATATGCAAGGTATAAATATCATTAAAATTGGCTACAAATACCAAAACATCCAATTACACTTCAAAAGACCTTAATCCTTATCAATCTCTTTTTTTTAGCTTTCCCTTTACTACTTTCACCTTTTCTACATATACAAAATACCTTTTTTTACTCAAAAATTCATATAAATTTATACATGCATCCAAACCTCAATCCAAATTAATATGTTGTAATGCTCATAAGTCAAGGCTCTGTAAACAGTATCTCTGAGCCTTGAAAAGTGTGCTCAGAATACCAGGTCACCTTTATGAGGCCCTAGGTAAGGTTACTAGTCATGAAACTTTGAGGGGCTTGAAAATAAAGAAAATGGCTTAATTTAAAGATTTAGCAGAACTAATAACTTATTTTAAGTTGTAACCTAGTGGGCCGTAGGCTTATATGGATTCGGGTTAGGAATGACCTGGGATGTGCTTAGACAAACTTGAAAATACAATACCTTAATGGTCAAAAATTCCCTTAAGTCCATTGTCGAAGGAATTTTTGAATTTCAAGGTCATCTACAACTTTTCCATATTTTTAGGTTTTGCACATAAATCGAGGTAGTTGGTTAACTATGCTGTCGAGGAAATTTAGTCGTGAAATTTTATGAGCCTTTAAATAGGACCAATTGAAGATTTTTAAAACAAAAACAACAATTTTTTTATGTCCAAGTGATTTTTAAAAATTCTCCAAAGTTTCTATCAAAATCAAGTATTTTCAGGGCACTAGAGTGCTATATGTCATTATCTGAGGCACCCCATCATGCATATAAATACCCTTGCCACCTAGGAACATATAACCTATGCTCTGATACAACATAATGTGACACCCCCTATTAGACTTCTGAAGAAATTCGATAGGCGATACATTTCCCACCAGGTTACCCCTTCTAGAATTGCTCTAGGGGTGCACTCCTTAACACTTATGGACTGTTTTAGAATTTTATCAAATATTACTTAGATTTCAAGTTTAACCCTTGAACATGTATGCTATGACAGACTTAGAAAACCCATGTACAAACATTCCACATGTTACAAAAAATTGGGTAGCACAACAGCTACTTGGGTGACATACCAAAATTTTCTCACTTGTAAAAGCACTGCTATCAACATCAATACTATTCTACCTCTTTTTGGGCCTTTTTAATCCCCTAGTTAACATCATCACACATTAATCATACATTACAAACACACAAGGCCTCAGGCCTACAGTTATCAAAAATCGTTAAGTAAGACATTCAAACAAACCACCTAATTATATATACATCACTTCTATCCATTATATATATATATGACATAAGTAGCTTCTAAGCATGCTAAACCTATACCTATAGTGTTTACATAAGTGCAAGGTAACATAACAAAAGAGAAAGACTTTATATACCCTTCAATAATATTATGCTATTACACTGCACGATCTCTAAGTTTGGATAACATCACCTTGGGGAGCCCCTATTCTATTTGTGAAGAAGAAGAATGGATCCGTTCGATTATGTATTGATTATAAATAGCTTAATAAAGTGACAATGAAGAACAAATATCCCTTACCTAGGATAAATGATCTCATTGGCTAGTTGAGAGGTGCAGGTGTGTTTTCCAAGATTCATTTGAGATCTAGGTGTTACCAATTAAGGATAAAGGAAGCTGATATACCTAAAAACTACTTTTAGAACTTAATATAGGCATTATGAGTTTTTAGTGATGCCATTTGGGCTTACTAATGCCCCAGTATCCTTTTATAGATTTAATGAATAGGGTATTTCAACCTTATTTAGATCAATTTATGGTGGTATTCATTAGTGACATCTTACTGTATTCTAGGACCAAAGAAGAACATGAACAACATCTTAAGGTTGTGCTATAGACTTTGAGGGAGAAGCAATTGTATGCCAAGTTGAGTAAATGTGAATTCTAGTTGGATGAAGTAGCTTTTTTAGGATATGTGGTGTTAGCAGAAGGTATTAAAGTAGAACCTAACAAGGTTAGAGTAGTGTTAGAATGAAAACCTTCGAGAAATATGATAAAGATACATAATTTTTTGAGTTTAGTTGGGTACTATAGAAGATTTGTAAGGATTTTCTATGGCTACAATACCTTCAACTAGATTGATTAGAAAGAATTTGATGTTTGAGTGGGATGCCAGAGGTCAAAAGAGTTTTAAAAAGTTAAAAAAGATATTGATAAAAGATCCTATCCTAATTCGACTTTAACAGGGTAAGGACATTGTCGTGTATAGTGATACCTCACTTAATGGGGGTAGGATATGTTAATGCAAGAAGGAAAATTAGTAGCTTATGCTTTAAGACAATTAAAGCCACATGAGAGGAACAACCTTACTCATGATTTGGAGTTAGCTGCTATTGTGTTTGCTTTGAAAATTTAGAGGCATTTTCTATATGATGAGAAGTGTTACATTTATATAGACCATAAAAGCTTGAAAGATCTCCTTACTTAAAGGGAGTTGAACTTGAGACAAAGAAGGTGATTAGAATTGATTAAAGATTATGATTGCTTGATAGATTACCACTCAAGGAAAGCTAATCTGGTAATAGATACTTTGAGTAGAAAATTCATTGTAACTTTGAAATCCATGAGTGCTAGACTACAATATATAGGAGAAGATGCCATTTTAGCTAAACTTTAGATTAAACTAGATTTCAGGCAATAGATAAAAAAATCTCAAGTAAGGGATGAACAGTTGAGATAGATTATGGGAAAGGTTAGAGAGAGGAAGGCAATAAAATTTGAGTTAAGTGAGGATAGATATTTGTAGTATCAAGGCAGGTTATATGTACCTGGTATAGATGACCTGAGATTATAGATACTGAAGGAGGCACATGAAGCTCCTTATTTTATGCACCCTAGTAGTATGAAGATGTACATAGATTTAAAGTCTCAATATACGTGGTCAAGTATGAAGAGAGATGTAACAGAATACGTAACAAGATGTCTAACATGCCAGTAGGTAAAAGTTGAGCATCAAGTTCTTTCTAGATTACTATATCCTATAGCAATACCAAAATGGAAGTGGGAAAAGGTGACAATAGACTTTGTGATTAGATTACCTATGACTAGGAATAAGTGTGATACTGCATGGGTGATTGTTAATTAAGATAGCTCACATTATTCTGGTCAGAATGGATTATTCATTAGAAAGACTAGCTAAGTTATACATTGATGAGACTGCTAGACTTCATGGTGTACCTATGTCTATTAATTTAGATAGGCATCCTCGTGTCACTTCTAGGTTTTAGAAGAAACTACATCAAGCATTAGGTACCAAGCTAACTTACAATATAGCTTTCCACCTTTAAACAGATGGACAATCAGAACGAGTGATACATGTACTTAGCGATATGTTGAGTAGCTGTGCTATTGAGTTAAAAGGGTAGTTGGGACCAATACCTATCCTTAGCTAAATTTGTATATAATAATAGTTATCAAGCTAGTTTAGGCAACACACCTTATGAGGCACTATATTATAGAAGGTGTATAACTCCATTGCGCTAGAGTGAAGTTAGGGAAAACAAGATATCAACAGTTGATTTGATCAAAGATGCAAAAGAAAAAGTAAAATTTATCAGAGAGAGATTAAAAGCTATAACTGACAAGCAGAAATCCTATGCTGACTTGAGCTGGAGGGATATTGAATATGCTATGGGTGAGAAAGTATTTCTAAAAGTATCCTTATGAAAGAAGTACTCTAATTTAGAAAAGAAAGGGAAGTTGAGTCCCATATTTATCGGGCCATATGAGATTATAAAGAGAGTGTGACCACTAGCATATAGGCTAGCTTTTTCTCTTGAGTTACAATAGATACATGATATGTTCCATGTTTTAATGCTCAAAATGTATAGATCATACCCTTCCTTTCTAGTGATACATGTTGAGGTATAGCTAAATCTAGGTTAAAATGAAGAACCAATATAGATTCTACCTCGAGAAGTGAAGCAGTAGAGGAATAAAACCATTCCTCTGGTTAAAGTTCTCTTAAAGCATCATAATGTAGAAGAAGCCACATAGGAACCTAAGGAGCAGATGAAGAGTCAATATCCATATCTATTTAGTCCAAGTCCTTTCATGAATGAAATTTCTTAAAAGGGGAAGAATTGTAATGCCCATAAGTTAAGGCTCTGTGAACAGTACCTCTGAGGCTCAAAAAGTGTACCTGAAGTGCTGAGTCACTTTCACGAGGCCTGAGGCAAGGTGTACTATTCATGAAACTTTGAAGGGCTTTAAAATGATAAAAATTATTTAATTTAAATATTAAGCAAAACCAATAAATTATTTTAGGCTATAATTTAGAGGCCCGTAGGCTTAAATGGATTCGAGCTAGTAATAACTTAGGATGTGCCTGGATAGACTTAAAAATACCAGACCCTAAAGGTAAAAATATCCTAAGTCCATTAGTGAAAGAATTTTTAAATTTCGAGGTCATTTACAACTTTTCTTTAATTTTAGGTTTTACACATAAATCAAGGAAGTTAGTAAACTGTCCTGTTAAGGGAATTTGGCCGTGAAATTTTACAAGCTGTTAAATGGGACCAATTGAGGATTTTTAAAAAATGCAATAATTTTTAGAGATACGAATGATTTTTAAAAATTCCCCTAAATTTTTTATGAAATCGAGTATTTCTAGGACGCTCGGGTGCCATGTGTCATCACTCGAGGCACCTTTTCATACATATAAATACCTTTGCCACTTAAGCACTCCACCAAGATGCCATATCACCTCCCTTCCACCTTTCTCCCCCATTTCTTCTCCCTTGGCAGCTGACACCATTGCTACCTAGTACCCCCCATTTTTTAGCTTTTCTCTCCTCTATTCCCCAACAAAATGACAACTAAAAATTCTCTTAATTGGTGAAGAAATTATTTATGAAGTTGTTAGTCACTATTGATGCTTATAAAAGTCAAGAAAATTCAAGGAAGGCTTAAATATACATGAAAGGGGGGTTGAAATTCAAGTTTATGTGTAAGTGGCTTTCTTCTCTTTTTATATCATTTCCTAAAAGATTTCACCATTCTATGAGTGCTTATGTTATTGGATTTTCAATTGGAGGTCCATGGAATTTTTTATGAATTTTTGAGTATTTGTATGGTAATATAGAGGCTACAGGAGAATTGGTGATCAACATAGGGATTAAAGGTGCTAAGGTCTAGGAAAGGCTTCAAAGATGATAAGGTATGTGAATTTAATTTGTTAGAGGCATGCTAATGTTATTTCAACTATAAAATGTGTGAAAATGATGTATGGAATTCATGGTTTTAGTGGTTAATATGCGTATAATAGTGAATAAAGGCTATTTTGATGTTAATTTTATTCGTAAAGGAATGATTTATTAGTTATTTTAATAGAGAAATTATATAGAGGATGGTAGTCTCTTTTTGGCTAAGAGTGTGTGGGTAAAGTGTTATGGCATGAATCTATATGGTTTATGATGATACAAGGGGTGTAAGTTATGGCTTAAAGGTTTGTGTATGTATGTGTGGTAAAAGCATGAGTATGGATGGTAGTATGTATGGTCATAAGGTATAAACATCAATAATGGCATGTAAATAAAGTGTATGCAATGATACATAATGTGTACATGATGAGAACTAGCATGATTGGCATGTAAGTAATATGTGTGGGTTAGAATTGATGAGAAAATATTAGAATGGTTGTGTATTTGATGTGGTCGAGAGGTATGTATGGGATTGTGGTGCATATGTTATGTGTATATTGTGTGAACCATGATAGAAATTAAGTGTTGGCGTAGGAATATAAGAATAGGATTGAATTTATGGGAATAATGCATGTAAATGTGTGTGCTTGATGTGGCTGAGGCATGTACAAGGCATATATTTGCCTTGTGTTTGTATAAGCATACTTGAATGATGTAATGATATGTGAATGTGTGATTGAATATAGACAAAAACATGTACATGGTCATTGGGAAGCATTGGCCGAGAGGTAAGCAACGCAATTTTAGCATGAAAAGTAAGGTATGGCATGGCATGTGTGTGTTTGTGTGTTTGGCATGGCACATTTGGCATGATTTGTGTAATGTACATTTGGCATGAGTTAGGTGAATAAGCATAAGTAATAAGGCATGAAACATATAGAATTTGGGATGTCATTGAAGGTTAGGAAATGGTTGATAAAGGGATTTCAAAATGATTTAGAATACCCTAGTGAAATTGACCTTAAAAAAATGGACTAATTGGCATATAAATGATACCCTAATTTTAAGACATATTGTAAGATTCATGTGGAACAAATTGAGCCTTTTTTTAGGCTATTTGACATGTATAATTTAACTTGGCATGAGACCTATGAACATGCAAGGAAATGGGTGCAAATGGCACTGAAAAAGGGCATGAAAAGGACTTGATTTGAGACTTAAAATGGCATAAGCAAAAATGAAAATGACCTATAACTGTCTCAGGAAAATGACTTAGGGATGCCTATACTAGAATGTACCCTGAACATAGACATAATTGGATTAAAATAATGGCCAAGACTAGACTTAATATGACCTTAATTATGCCTAACAAAGTAACTAGAAATGGCTTAAAAAATTAACCTGTACTTGTCCGGTAAGACCAAAAATGACTTGTAACTGTCTAGGTCAAATTTTGACTATCAAATAAAAATTATAATAGACTATTTTTCATTCTTAAATATTGTAATATGATGATTAGTAAATAAATGAATATAAAATAAGGTCAAATGGCCCATTAGTTAGACACCCACTAGATGGGTTGACCAGTCAACTTAGGGATTAGTAGCTACTAGATGATTACTGTGATTTTCTTTTAGATATTAGGAAACAGATTGATCCCTACTATGCTTTGGAAGTGTATGATGTTAACGATTATCTAGATATTGGGAGGTCTACAGATTGATCTTTGCTATCTACTGAAGGTTATTGGGATTCCTAGATATTGGGAGGTCTAGGACTAATCCCTGCTATCCAAAATATGATTGGTGGTTGAGTTGTTTGAGATATTAGGAGGTTTATGGACTGGTCCTTACTATATCTTATTTGGTATTGGGAGGTTCAAGTGAGCTGATCCCTACTTCTAGACTAGGCTGATGCAGTGGTCGGGGTCTAAAATGTAGGCCACTACACAACTTTTTAGTTCCCTCTTGGTCTAGTGTTTTAGGTGTGGTCTATCTTGTTAAGCCTATTAAACTAAATGGAATTAATCTATAGGTTTTGAATAATAACAAGCTACTGCATAAATAATCAAATGGAAATTATCATAGTGGCATTTTGGTAATTATTGTGAAAATATGGTGTATCACTTGACTTGCATACATTACCTAGTAAATCACCCACACACTGCATATTGACTGTCATATTGTTAATGTATGTGCACTATTGCATAGCATGTTTTAAATACATTAAATTACCCCTGAGTTTTATACTCAGCATACTAGAGTTTTGGTGTGCATGTTATAAAAATAAGCAGTCCAAACTTAGAGATCGTGTAGTGTAGCAACATAGTTTTGTTGAAGGGTATATAAAGTCTTTCTCATTTGTTCTATTAGCTAATACTCATGTAAACACTATAGGTATGGGTTTAACATGCTTAGAAGCTGCTTATGTCTGTATATATATGAAGGATAGAAATGATGTATTTATAATTAGATGGTTTGTTTGAACATCTTTTTTGATGATTTTTGATAATTGTAGGCTTGAGGCCCTATGTGCTTGTAACATGTGATTAATATGTGCTAATGTTGACTGGGGGAGCAAAAGGGCCTAGAAGGAGGTAAAATAGTATTGATGTTAATAGCTGTCCTTTTATAAGTGAGAAAATTTTAGTATGTTACTAGGGTAGTCGTTGTACAACCCAATTTTCTATAACATGTGGAATGTCTGTAGATAGGTTTTCTATGTATGTCATACCATATAAGAACATGTTTAAGGGTTAGACTAGAAATCTAAGCAATATCTAATAAAATTCTAAAATAGTCCATAAGAGTTAAGGAGTGTACCCCTGGAGCAATTCCAGGGGGGGTTGACCTGGCGAGAAGTGCATCGCCTATTAGATTTCTTTAGGAGTTTGGTAGGGGGTGTCACATATGTAATGCTAAAAAATTTTGGTTTTGTGAATAGTACTTCCCAAGGCATGAATACTGTTTCCTGACTAACCAAGTCACATTGAGGTTGCCTAGATGGAGTACTAGTCATAAAACTATGATGGGTTAAATAATGATGAAAGCTAAGTTATTTGAAGTAACCACTGAAGCAATCAAATTTTTCAAGCTAATACCTAGTGAATAGTGAACTTAGTTTATGTTGACTTATAAAATAGTCGGGATATGCCCAGATTGACCTAGAAATAGCATGATTGAAGATCAAACTTTCAAAATACTTTAATGGTGTTCAAATTAGAATTTTCTAACATTGATAATCATTTTATCAAAATTTCTTAAAAATGTGAATGAGTAATTAATTGAATTCCCATCGAATTTTGGGCCTAAGATTTTAGGGGTCTCTAAATTTAGAATTTCTATAATTTTTTGCATGCAGAGAAGTATTTTTAGAGGCCTAAAACATTAAAATCACAATTTTGAACCTTAAAAAATAAATAAGATTAATCTAGACCATCAAATTGCCATATGGCATGATTGTAGGCATCTATGGTGTTGATATAAAAGGTGAATGTGTGTGTATGTTTCACATGGGAACAAAAAACCCACCATCTTCCTCTTCACCTCAAGGCCGACGCCACCCCATTTTCTCTCTCTTTCATTCCTTTCTTCTTTATTTCTCCCTTATGTCTCACCCAAGCCCTACAGTTTATATGTCAAAAGTGATTTACATCACCTCTAAAAGCCAATTTTGGGGTAAATTTTTGAAAGAAATGAGGTTTTTTAGTTGAAAAAGAGAGATTTGAAAATTTAGGGTTTCAAACCCTTAATTTGAGGTAGCCCATAAATTGAAACCCTAACATTTTTTTAAGGTAATTAAGGATGCTTTGATTTTTGATTCTAGCATTATTTTTAAATTTAGACGTGTATATAAATTTTTATGAATTTTTCTAATGAAATCACTATTCTACATATTAGATAACTTAGAGAAGAATAAGTGCAAGGATAAGGAGAAGCTATTAAGTGGTATTTAGGGCACCAAATAATCACTCTATAATTGTATATGATAAAATATATAAGTGTATACGTGTGTTATGAAAATTCCATAATAGATACATTATGTAAATGTCATTAGTTTAGGGGTTAGCATGTCCCTAAAATGGAGATTAAGGTATATTAGGGTTTATGACATGTTAATGAACTAGTATGAATGAAAAATGGAGTGAAAATAAGTTACATGATGAAAATAGAGTCATCATCAAGTTTATGTGTAATGGGGACACAGTTCGAATAAATGAAATTGTTGTACAATGAGTATAATTAAAGTGTATTAAGCTTCAATGAATTGGTACAACATGTATTGAATATGCACATTGATGATTATATAGAATGATGGAAGTGTTAACCATGAAACATGTGTACGTTTGTGCAACGGAATGTGTGATACATTTATGTGTTGATATATGAATTGATCATGTTTAATGGTAAATGGTAATATGCATAATGGAAATGGTATTATGAGAAGAATAATATGAAATGGTTATTTGTGATGACAATATGTCATGGCAATTGATAAATGTGTATAATGGATTATGTTATGAGATAAATAATATGAAATGATTATAAATGTAAAATGAGCAAAGTCATGAATGACAATAATATGACATTATCTAGATTAAAATATGATTGGTATTAGACATTAGAAATGTGTGTCAAATATGCAATGAGATATAATGAAAGTGGAAAAAAGAATAGCCCATATATGTTAAACAACATGCTAGATAGGTTGACCAATAAACTAGGGGAAGTAGTAGTTACTAAGACACTTCGGTATCATTTACTTAGACATATTGATGATACTTCATTACACAAGTGGGTGTAGCCACTGAAAGGTCTAATAGAACCACTACACATACTGTAAAGTGGGTGCAACTACTAGGAGGTTCAACAGGACAAGTGCACATATACCTATTGATGGTATTGATATAATATGGGTGCAGCTGCCCGGAGGTCCAATAGAACCACTGCACATAATATAAAGTGAGTGTGGTCACTAAGAGGTTCAATAAGACCACTAGACACTTATATTGATGTGCTATGCTAGTGTAGTAGTCGTGTGGTAAAAAATTTAGGCCACCACATATCATGATCTTGATATCTAGTATTAAGACTGGTGTCTATTAGATATTGGCTAGTAAATGGCAATAGAAAAATGTGACATGTGGATTAAATGAATGAATGAATGATTGTGGTTTAAACAAGATAAGTAAATTAGATATGACCTTAGCATTAACATGATAAGTAAAATGGTTAATGAGTATAAGACTCAATGATTGCAAGTAAATATATAAAGTTAATTGTAAAAATAAGTGGTGAATTAGGATATGTAAGTGACATAAAGTGGGAAATAATAAACTGTGGTAACATAATGACCTTGAATGGCTAAATGGGTAACACAATAGGGAAGGTAAATTGGGTAAATGTTATATGATGTATCTCTTTGTTTGAAATACATGCTTGGCATGAGGTGTGTGTGAACATATTTTATTGAATACACTACTAAGCTTTATGCTTAGCACATCATGTTTTCAATACATAGGTTGTAGATAAATAGCTTTCGTCTAGCCTCAAAGCAATAGTGCAGTGCAGATAGCTTTAAGTTTTGGTATACCTTTTTATATCTTTTAGTGTGATGTATATAGGTGTAGTGGCACTCATATGTAAACATAGGGTATGTATGTAAGTATAATTTATGTAGTTACATTGTTTGTGTAAATTAATTAGACAGACATCAGTAGTACATATTAGATGTGTGATGTGAACTTCATATAAGATAATACTGAGACTAGTATTGACATTATGACTATGCTGTGATTGATGTCACAAGGATGATGTTGATGATGATGCTAGGGGACCAAAAGGGTCTAAGATGTGGA
>CANXYI011880530.1:0-20281 GCA_948208565.1 Hura crepitans | reverse complement strand
GTAACTCTTAATGTGTAAGTATTTAAGCCATTGTTAATTTATTTACTAAGGGATTTGATGATTCTACGAACACTTATGAAATTAGAATTTGATTTGGGGGAGTGTGTGATTATTAGTGAATTTTTGAAGGGATATTGGCGTGTATGGAGACCAAGGATTAAAGTGATGTATTGGTGAGTTTTTTCAAGCTTAAAGTGTGGAATTCAACTCTTTTGATAGAGTGGTAAGTGAATTTAAATTAATTAAAGCATATGTTATGAAATTGTTATGACTTAAGCTAGGAATCCTTGTATGGAAGTAGTAGAAAATGTGGTTAATGTGTGTGAGTTGATAGGTTAGGCAAGAAATTAGAGTAATTATATGTAGAATTAGTGTTTGGGATTGTAATTAGGTAGAAACCATAAATGAAATGATAGTTTCTCCTTTTGGTCATGAGCTTTATGCTTGTGTGTATATGTGTATAACTTATTAAGATGTTATCACATGATATTTAAGGTATATGGCATGAAAGATGCTTGAAATGTGTGGGTATATAGTGAGAATTACAAATTTTGATATGTGTCTTCTTTTGGCCAAAAGGTTGGTTGGTGGGTCGGCTAAGACTATGGCTTAATTAGTTAGCATATCGCATGGTATATGGCTTGCCATTGATGGAATGTCAAGTGTAAGCAAAGAGATTAGTGAAATGAAGCATGTGCATGTGTGTGTGTGAATGTGGTCGAGGCATGATTAAAGTGCATGTTGGATTAGTTTGCATGGCAAAGGCATAATGTGTTTGTAAGCATGCTTATCTAATGTGTAAATGTATGTTTAAATGTGTTTGAAAGTATGTGTAAGGCAAATTTAGGCTTCTGACCAAGAGCTTTGCAAGCTAAATAGGCATAAAAATGAGGTATGCCTTAGCTAGCACTTATATGTGTAATGGCTTGACATTTGTGGAATGAATGTGGCATTATGTATATGGCATGATTTAGGTAGATGTGTATGCTTATTATGGCATGAAATGAATAATATATGGGGCACTTTTAAAGCATGGAAAAGGGATTGAAAAGTAAACTTGAAATTGGTTTAAAATGGCTTGAAAAATGGATTTGGAAAAAGACTAGTTTTAAGCATGAAATTGGTATCCTAAAGTGACTCATCTTGTGATATTCATGTAAATTGTCATGAAAACCATTTGTATGGAAATTTGGCATAAATTGAGTTTGGCTTTAATCTAATGGAAATACTTGATTGTGAGTGCAATTGCCATTGAAAAAGTTCTTAAAATGAAACTAAAATTGACATCGTAAATTGGTAAAATGACCTATAATTGTCCCATTAAAAATGATTTTGGGACAATAATTGAATTAACTACCTAGCATATAAATATTTGAGCAAAAATAATGGTCTAGACTTGATTTAATATGCTTATAATTATGCCTTCAAAAATGAGTTAAAAAGTGACAAAAATTTACCCGTATTTGCCCGGCAAGGTTAAAAATGACCTGTAATTGTGTAGGTTAAAACTCAATTGTTTGATAAAAATTTTAAATATCTATTTTTCAACTTATAATATTATAAAAAAAGATGATTAGTAAGGAAATGAACTTAAAATGCAGTCAGATAAGCCATTAGTTGGACACCCTTTGGATGGGTTGACTTGTCAACTTAGGGATTAGCTGCTGCTAGACTATTTATTTATCAGATAGCCTGATACAGCGGTTAAGGTTCATAATTGAACCACTGCACTAGTCTGTAAGGTAGACACTCTTCATTATTGACTGTATGTCAGATAATGCAGATGTAGTGATAAAGGTCCCTAAAGGGGCCACATCACTAGTTTGCTAGGTAAACCCGAAGGAATTATTTGACATCATCAATACCATTAGGATGTCTACAAACTGATCACTATGCCTAGTTACTCAGTACTTTTGCCCCTTGGGAGGCTCTTATGAATAAATCCCTATGCATATATGAGGCTGGTGCAGTGGTCAGCATAAAAAATATGGGTCATTACACATTTTTCAATTTTTTCTTAGTCCAATATCTGTAAGTGTCATCTATCTAGTCAGGTTGACAAAATGGTTTTAAAATGGAAAAAAATGTAAAATTTAATTAATTGATGATAATTTTTTATAGTAATTTTATTAAACACACCACACTGGCATTTTAGTAATTATGAAGAAAATATGACATAGTATATAAATTACATCAGGCATCTAGCATGTGACTCACACACTATACCTTGACTATTATGTTATGCTTGCTTCTGTGTATTATTGCATATCACATTTTTAAATGTTTTAAATTCACTATTGATTTTTATACTCAGCATACCTATATTGTGGTGTGCAGGTAACAAGGATAAGTAAGGCAGCCTGGGTGATCGTGCAGTATGGCCATTCAAGTATTAAAGGGTAAAGAAAGTTATTTATCTTTTAGTAGTGGTACTCATATAAATTTTTGTAAGTTTGAGTCAACATGCTTTGTAGATGCTAGGTCTTTATATAAAACATACATGTGATGTATATAAGCAAGTGATGTATATGTTTAGTTTGGTTGTGGCTTTGATAACCATGGGTTTGAGGCCCAATGTGTATGTTTCTAATATATGTCTACTATGTGCTGACATTGATTAGTAAGAAGAAGGGTTAAGATAGAGGTTTTTTGATTATTTTCTTATAAAAGTGCTTTTAATAAGCAAAAAAATTTTGATTTGTCACCCATGTAGCTATTATGCTATCCAATTTTCTTTGACGTAAAAAGTGTTCGTAAATGTGTTTTCTAAGTCTGTTTGATCATGTATGAATTTGGTTACGAATTAGATTAGACATTAAAGCAAAACCTAATTGAATTTAAGAATAGTCCATAAGTATTAAGGAGTTTACCTTTGGAGCAATCATAAGATGGGTGACCTATCGAGGAGTGCATCTAGTAGGCGGTGTAACATTTGGTGTTATTAGAGCCTAGGTTTAAAGTTTATAGGTATTTTACTTGAGTTCTAGAGTCTAGGGTTGGTTATGCTATTATGCTACACTACACGAAGGCTGATAAGTTTTATGATTTCTATAGTAATATGAGATGGTTAATAGACTATCATAGGAAGAGTAGAAGAAGTGGTTGGTTATGCTCCGACTATAATATAAGGAGTAGATAATATAGCTACCCCTGAGCCTAGTGATGCTGCATAAGGCCACAACCTCAGGCACAATCACAGAAAGAAGCATCTCTAGATTTATTACAGTAGATAGCTAATCTGTTAAAATACATCTCTGCACTAGCTGCTCTATCTCCACCTCCTTTACTAGCTTTAGCACCTCTACAACCTCTAGCTCTTATGCAAAAGACACCATTGAAGAGAATTAAAAAGATAGGAGCTATAGATTTTTTAGGCATGAAGGAGGATGATATAACACGATTAGAGTACTAGTTGGAAAGGACTTTTAGGATTTTAGAACAGCTAGAATGCTCAGAAGAATATAGTTTGAAGATAGTTTAAAGTGTACAACTTACCTTCTCCAGGAAGAGGCATTCCATTAGTGGGATACAATTAGAAGGAGGAAACTAGTGACAGAGCTCACATGTGAGTTTTTCCTGATAGAATTCAAAAAGAGATATATCCCTAAGTCCTATAAGGATAAAAAGAGGCAGGAATTCCTAGATTTAAAGTAAGGCAATAGGATAGTGGCTAAATGAGAAAAATTTTTCCTGGTTGATCAGATACATAAAGGAGTTTATTCCCAATAAAGAGGAAAAGTGTAAAAGATTTTTGAAGGGGTTGAATATGGAGTTGAGAATATAGATAGCAAACCCAAAGGTAATAAACTTTACTGTATTAGTTGCATCTGCTTATGACATAGTGGAAATGGTATAAGAAAAGAGAGATTTCTTCTAGAGAAAGAGACAAGTTACTATGAGGCAATCTAATGGTTCTAAGTGATAGTAAAAGAAGGAGAGAGATACCATCTCAATCCTAGTTTATACATCAAGCACGGTGATAGATACAGTCTCAGAGATCTGGGCAAGTTTTAATAGTTAGACCTAGATTACCTCCTTAAGCTATTAGTACTCCTCATCCTTTGGGTAATAGGAATGGACCCCCAGCCTATAATACTGATAATAAAAAGCATTAGGGTAGTGTAGGTCGAGTAGAAAGGGAGAGTGCTTTACTTGTGGTGCTAGGGACCATTACCAGAGAGTGTCTTCAGAGTAGCCTGAGGGTGCTCACACTCAAGCATCCATAATTGCACTTCAGAATAGAGGTTTGAGACAGATTAGAGGGGATCGACTTAGTCCTAGTTAGAGGACTAGATTAGAAGCCCTTGCCCTAACTAGACAGTATGCTATCAGAGCCAAAGAGGAGGCAGTAGCATCAGATGTCATAACTTATACTTTTTACTTATTTAGTGTTCCAAGTTTGGCTTTTGTAGACCAAGGATCCACACATTCATATGTAAGAACCACAATGGTATAGGATCGAGGAATGAAAAATGAGTATGTGAGCATAGATGTACAAGTCAGTAATCCTATAAGATAAAGTGTGTATATATACAATGTCCTTTAGTGATATAAAAATGTCTATTTCTTATGGATTTAATAAAATTGCCTTTTTCATGAGTTTGATATGATTCTAGGAATGGATTATTTGTTAGAGTATCAAGCTATACTTAATTGTAAAAATAAGAGCCTAACCCTCTAGATTGCAGAGGGATAGATAGTGATAGCTATAGTGAGAGAAACTATGTGAATAACCTCATCTTAGCTGTTACAATAAAGAAACTCATCCATAAAGTGCACGAAGCTCACTTAGCCCTTGTCATTGACATTGATGCTTCCATTATAATACTTGAATAGATTCCTATAGTGTTTGAGTTTCCTGATGAGTTGCCAAGTTTGCCTCTACAACGAGAGCTTGATTTTGAAATTGAGGTGTATCCTGGTACAACTCCTGTTTCTATTACTCCTTATCAAATGACACCTATTGTGTTAAGAGAATTGATGGTGCAATTGTAGGAATTATTAGATAAGGGTTTCATTAGACTTGTTATTTCACATTGGTGAGCACCTCTATTGTTTGTAAAGATAAATGATGGCTCATTTTAGCTATATATTGATTATAAACAACTGAACTAGGTGATAATGAAAAATAAATATCCTCTGCATAGAATAGATGACCTTTTTGGTAAGTTAAGAGGTATGGGAGTATTTTTCGAGATCGACTTGAGATCTAGATTCCATTAGTTGTGAGTTAAGGAATCTGATATTCCTAAAACTTTATTTAAAACTAGATATGTGCACTATAAGTTCTTAGTGATGCCCTTTTGTCTCACAAATGCCTTGACAGCCTTCATGGACTTAATAAATAGAGTATTTCAAACTTACCTGGATTAGTTTGTAGTAGTATTCATTGATGATATTCTGGTATACTCTAAGACTAGGGAGGAACACGAACAATATCTCAAGGTTGTGTTACAAACTCTGAGAGAGAGATAGTTGTATGCCAAGCTAAGTGTGGCTTTTGGCTAAATGAAGTAGCTTTTCTAGAACATGTAGTGTTAGCAGAGGGCATCATTATGGACCCTAGAAAGGTCAAGGTAGTGTTAGAGTGGGAACCTATAAAGAATGTGATAAAGATTTAGAGCTTCCTAGGATTAGCTAGGTATTATCGAAGGAGGGATTCTTTTTTATTATAGCCCCTTTAATGAGACAAGTTAGAAATAATGTGAGATTTAAATGGGATGATGCATGTCAGGCCAATTTTGAGAAGTTAAAAAAGAAGTTGATTGAAGTACCTATCTTAATTCAGCCTGAACAAGGTAAGGATTTTATAGTGTACAATGATACCTCATTTAATGGCTTCAGTTGTGTGCTGATGTAAGAAAGAAAGGTAATAGCCTATGCTTCAAGATAATTAAAACCATATAAGAAGAATTATCCTACTCATAACTTAAAGTTAGTTGCTATTGTTTTTGCTTTGAAAATCTAGATGCATTACTTGTATTGTGAGAAGTGTTATATCTACACTAACCATAAGAGTCTAAAATACCTTCTTTTTTAGAAAGAATTGAACTTGAGGTAGAGAAGATGGATGGAGCTAATTAAGAATTATGACTATTTAATAGATTACCATCTAGGAAAAGCTAATGTGGTGGCAAATGAATTAAGCAGGAAATTCATGGTGACTTTGAGATCTATGAATGCTAGATTGTAGTATACTAACAAATATGTTATGCTAGTTAAGGTATAAATTAAACCAAATTTTAGACAAAAGAAAATGAAGTACAGCGTAGAGATGGATCACTAATGCAATTGGTATGTAATGTGCAAGAGAGGAAGGCACTAGGATTTGATTTGAGAATTGATGGATGTTTGCATTATTATGATAGGTTTTCTATACCTAGTACAGATGACTTAAGGTTATAAATACTAAAAGAGGCACATGAAGCTCCTTAGTCTATGCACCCTAGTAGTACTAAGGTGTATTTGGACTTAAAGCCTTAGTATTGGTGGGCAAGTATGAATAGAGATATGGCAAAGTATGTTACAACATGTCTAACATGTTAGCAAGTAAAGGTTGAGTATCAGGTTCCTTCTAGATTGTTCTATCCTCTAGTAATACAAAAATAGAAGTGGGAAAAAGTGACAATCAATTTTGTAATGGGATTGCCTATGACAAGAGGCAAATGTGATGCTATATGGATGATTGTTGATAGATTGACCAAGACAGCTCACTTTATCCTTGTTAGAATGGACTACTCATTAGAAATGTTGGCTAAATTGTACATTAAAGAGATTGTTGGATTACATGGTATACTTATGGCAATTATTTTTGATAGAGATCCTTGGTTTACTTTTAGGATTTGGAAGAAGTTGCATAAAGCCTTAAACACTAGATTGACCTGCAGTATAGGCCTTCACCCTCAGACAGATAGACAGTCAAAAAGGGTGATATAAGTACTTGAGGATATTTTTCGTAGCTGCACCATTAAATTTAAAGGCAGTTAGGATTAGTACTTATATCTAACTGAGTTTTCCTACAACAATAACTATCTGACTAGTTTAGGCATGGCCTCATATGAAGAACCATATGGCAACACGTCTAGAACTCTTTTATGTCGGAGTGAGGTTAGGGAAAATAAGATATTAGGGGGGGTGAACTAATTAAAGATGTAGAGGAAAAGGTTAGGGTGATTAGAGAGAGATTGAAAGCTATAACTAGTAGGCAAAAATCCTATGTTGATTTGACTCAAAGGGATATTGAGTATGTTATTGATGAAAAAGTGTTCATAAAGGTGTCCTCAAGGAAGAAGGTCCTCATATTTGGGAAAAAGGGGAAGCTGAGCCCTAGATTTATTAGACCATATGAGATCATAGAGATAATGGGACCTCTAGCACATAGGCTAGCTTTGCCATATTAATTGTCATAGATTCATAATACATTTCATGTCTTAATGTTGAAGCAATATAGATCAGATCCCTTCGATGTAGTACCAATAACAGAGATGGAATACAGCTAGACTTGAACTATGAAGAAGAACTAATACAAATATTAGCCAAAGAAGTGAAACAGTTAAGGAATAAAGCCATTCTTTTGGTTAACGTCCTTTAGAAACATCACAATGTAAAAAAAGATACCTAAGAACCTAAAGAATAGATGATGGCTCAATACACATACCTTTTTACACTAGATAATTTCGAGGACAAAATTTCTTAACAGGGGAAAAAGTCAATGCTACATAAATAATACCATTAAGGCTAAAAAGTGTTCCTAAAGTGCCGGGTCACATTTTGGAGGTCGAGGTAGGGGTACTAGTTATGAAACTTTAAGGGTCCATAAAATAATGAAATTGTCTTAATTTAAAGATTTCATAATCTAAGGGGTCATAGGCTTAGATGTAGTCGAGCTAGGAATGACACGAGATATGCTTAAAAAGACCTAAAAATGCCATACCTTGAAGGTTAAAAATTCCCTTAAGTCCATTGGTGAAAGAATTTTTGAAATTTGATGTCATTTGCAAATTTTCTTAATTTTGAGGTTTTACACATAAATTGAGGCAGTTGGTTAACTCTTCACTTGGTGGAATTTAGGTATGAAATTTTACGAACCTCTAAATTGGAATAATTGAGTAGTTTTAAAATAAATATGATGATTTTTAGAGTTTCGAGTGATTTTTTAAATTCTACAAAGTTTTTGCTTAAATTGATCTTTTTCAAGTTATTTTGGTGGCATGTGGGCCCTACACATGCCACCACATCACCTATATAAACAGCCATTTGCCACCTATGTGGCCACATCCACTCACTTCCTCCTTTGTCCTTCTTTTTATTCCCTTACTATCTTGATGCCATTTTATGCTTCTATCCTCCATTTTCATTCCTTTTTCCAAGCTTTTCCTATCTCTATTACTAGCATAAATCCCATAATTCTATTAGAAATTATTTGTGGAGGTGTTGGAAGCCATAGTAGTCCTTAGAGCTTAAGGAAATTCAAGATGGCTCAAGGTGTACACCAATAAGGACTAAAAGGGCAACTCTTGATGTATAAGTATTTTAGCCATTTTTTATTTATTTTATAGGGGATTTGATGATTCTAAGACCACTTATGTGATTGGAATTTGATTTGGTTGAGTGTGTATTTTTGGTGAATTTTTGAAGGGATTTTGGTGTGTATAGAAACCAAGAAATAAAGTGAGGTATTAATGAGTTCTTTCAAGCTTATAGTGTGGAATTCAACTCATTGGATAAGGAGGTAAGTTAATTTAAAGTAATTAAAGCATATGTGATGAAATTATTATGACTTAAGCTTGGAATCCTTATATAGATGTGGCAAAAAATGTGGTTAATGTATGTGAGTTCATGGATTAGGCATTAAATTAAACTAATTATATGTAGAATGAGTGTTTAGGATGGTAGTTAGGTCGAAAGCATGCATGGAAGGGAAGTTTCTCCTTTTAGTTGAGAGCTTTGTGGTTGTGTGTGTGTGTATAGCTTATTCAGGTGTTATGGCATGATATTTAAGGTATATGGCATGAAATATGCTTGAAATATATGGGTATATAGTGAGAATTACAAGTTTTGATGTGTGTCTTCTTTTAGCCAAGAGGTTAGTTAGTGGGTAGGCTAAGTATATGGCATGATTACTTAACATATGGCATGGTACATGGCTTGATATTGATGGCATGTGAGGTGTAGGTAAAGAGATTGGTGAAATGAAGCATGTGTGAGTGTGTGTGTGTGGGTGTATGTGGTCAAGGCATGATTAAATAGAATTTTGGCTTAGTTTTAATGGCAAAGGGATAATGTATGTGTAGGCATGCTTGTGTGATGTGTAAATGTGTATATGTGTGCTTGAATATTATTGAAAGCATGTGTTAGGAAAATTGAGGCTTTTGCCTAGAAGCTTTACAAGGTAAATGGACATAAAAATAAGGTATGGCTTAGCAAGCACTTATATTGTAATGGCATGACATTTGTGGCAAGAATGTGGCATTATGTATATGGCATGATTTAGGTAGATGTGTATGCTTAGTATGGCATGAAATGAATAACATATAGGGCACTTTTAAAGGATGGAAAAAGGGTTGAAAAGTAAACTTGTATTTGGCTTAAAATGTCATTAAAAATGGATTTGAAAATGGTCTAGTTTTAAGCATGAAATTGGTACCCTAAAGTGACTTAACTTGTGATGTTCATGTAAGTTAGCATGAAAGCCATTTGAATGGCAATTTGGCACTCTTAATTGAGTTTGGCTATAGGACTATGGAAATGCATGACTGTGAGTGCAATTGGCACTGAAAAAGGACCTAAAATGAACCTAAAATGGCAATCGTAAATTTATAAAATGACTTATAACTATCTTGTCAAAAATGATTTTGGGACTATAATTAAATTAACTACATAGCATGTAAATATTTGAGCCTAAATAATGTGCTAGACTTGATTTAATATGCATATAATTATGCCTTTTGAAATGAGTTAAAAAATGATAAAAAATTTCCTGTATTTGCCCAGCAAGGCAAAAAATGACCTATAACTGTCTAGGTCAAAAATCGACTATTTGATAACTATTTTAATTATATGTTTCTCAACTTAGCATATTATAAAAAGATGATCAGTAATGAAATGAACTTAAAATAGAGTTAGATGGCCCATTAGTTAGACACCCACTGGATAGGTTGATTAGTCAACTTAGGGACTAGCAGTTGCAAGATTGTCTATTTATTATATTAGGCTAGTGTAGTGGCTAAGGTTTATACTTAAGCCACTGCACTAGTTTACATGGTAGACACTCTTCTTTATTGATTTTATGTCAGACTATGCTGGTGCAATGACAAAGGTCCTTAGAGGGGCCATTGTATTACTTTACTAGGTAGACCTAGAGGAATTATTTGACATGATCAGTGCCTTTGTAAGGTATACATACTGATCCCTATGCATAGTTACGAAGTATTTTTACCCCTTAGGAGGTTTTTATAAATTGATCCCTATAGCTATATCAAGCTAGTGCAGCAGTTAGGGTCCAAAATATGGGCCACTGCACATTTTTTAGTTCCCTCTTAGTCCAGTGTCTGTAAGTATCATTTATCTAGTCAGGTGTACAAAATGGATTAAAAATATGTAAAAAATGTAAATTTTAATTAATTGATGATAATTTGTAATAGTAATTTTAATAAATACACCACAATGGCATTTTGGTAATTATGAAGAAAATATGACATATTATCTAAATGACATCGAGCATTTAGCATGTTACTCACACACTGTACCTCGACCATTGAGCTATGTTTACTTGGGTGCTTTACTACTTATTCCATGTTTTAAATGGTTTAAATTCACTTTTGAATTTTATACTCAATGTACCTATGTTATGGTGCGTAGGTAATAAGGATAAGCAAGCTAACCTTAGTGATCGTGTAATGTAGCCATTAAAGTGTTGAAGGGTAAAAGAAGTTGTTTTTCCATTAGTAGTGGCACTCATGTATGTTTTTGTAAGTTTAGGTCAGCATGCTTTGAAGCTGCTAGGTATATATATATATAAAACATAGATGTGATGTTTATAAGCAAGTGATGCATGTGTTTTGTTTATTTGTGGCTCTGATAACTATGGGCCTGAGGCCCTATATATTTTTTTTTCATATATGTCTACTGTGTGTTGTTGTTCACTAGGGGACCAGAAGGGTCCAGATGGAGGTTTATGTATTGTTTACTTATAGAGGTGCTTTTAATAGGCAAAAAAATTTTGGTATGTCACTCGGGTAACCGTTATGCTACCTAATTTTCTTTGACCTTGAAAGTGTCTATAAATGAGTTTTCTAAGTCTATTAGATCATGTATTAATATGATTAAGGATTATACTCGACATTTAAGCAAAGACTAATAGAATTCAAGAACAATACATAAGTGTAACGCTTGTGCATCAAGGCTTTATGAATAATGCCACGAGGTCCGAGAAGTTTACCCAGAGTGTCGAGTGACTTGTACGTGAATCAAAGTAGCAATAATGGTCATGAAACTTTAAGGGGCTTCAAAATGATGAAAATGTCAAAATTTAAAAATATAGCAGAATGAATAATTTATTTCAAGTTATAAGCTACTAATCAGTGTAATAAAATAGAGTCGGGTTGAGAATGACCAGGGATATGCCTAAACGGATAAAAAAATATCATATCCTAAAGCTCAAAGATTCTGCTGAGTCCATTGGTGAAAGAATTTTTTAATTCTGTGGCCGTTTGCAAATTATTGTAATTTTTGAGGTTTGCATACAAATTAAGGTAGTTTATAAACTGCACTATTAATGGAATTTGGCTATAAAAATTTACAAGCATGTAGAGGGGATTAAATGAGGAATTTTAAAACAAATAGCATAATTTTTTTAGGTCCTTATGATTTTTAATAATTTCTTAAAGTTTTTGCCAAAATCGAGCTATTTAGGGATGGTTTTGGGAGGTCAGGGGACCCATTCGTACCAATCCAGCTAGCCTAAGGTCCATGACATTTATCAAATTGCCTTGACAAGTGTCCAAATCCACTTAAATAGAAAAGAAAATTTTTCTTTCTCTTAGCTGCCAAAATTGAGGCCAGCTAACAGAAGAGAAGCCATTTTCATATTATTCCTTAATTCATTTTAGAAGACTATTACCACTAAAAATCCTTTTGTGTGTTAGGAAATGAAGGAAGAACATGCATAGTAAAAGGACATCCTTAGAATTAATTAAAAATCTCTAAAGTTTCTTTGCTCAAGAGCAGTCTAACATGCTTTTTTTGGTGATCTTTCATTCCTTTTCCTTAGATTTTCTTAGTTTTTTAGGCAAGAAATGGTTGTTTGCAATACCTAAGGTCTAATAGGATATGTGTTATGTGATTTTGAGGCAATTCAAGGGAAGAATTAGCTTAAAGATGGAAGGAAAAGCTACCGTGGAAGGCTGGAATTGAGGTGGATGAAAGCTTGAAGTGGTTGTTCTTGAAAGGTAAGTGAACTTTAGTATTTTCTTCAAGCCACTTGATCTCTAATGGCTAGAAATGTGCTTTAGAATTGCTTAAGTTAGTGTCTAATTAATGGTACCTTCAAGCTTAACTAGAATCCTTAGAGTAATGGTCAATTGATGATAGAAATAAGAAATTGCTTAATGAGAATTTGCTTATGGTGTGGGGAATATTTGCTAGCTAAGAGGTGCCTAAGGACTTAGTGTAAACATGCAAGGGTTAAACTTGGTGATTACATTATTAGTAATGTTTTTTGGTTGATTGGTGCTAGCTAATTAATTGAACATGTTGATTTATATATGGTTAATGAATGTTTAGTGAGTAGTCAAGATCTAGCCTAAGGGTGTTACTAAAGATATGGTATGGAAACTAGGTAATTGGCATGCTTTTGGTTTGGTTTTGAAGTAAGTATGGCTTGTGTTATAGAAATGTTTGATGAAGGCATGTGTGTTGGTGTTTTACTTATGGCTGAGACATGTAACAAGAATATGTTAGCTTAAATGGCATAAGAATGATAATGTATGTATATAAGTGTACTCATGCTATGTTAATAAGCAAATATGTGTGATTAATATTAAATAAATGTATGTTTAAGGACATTCCAAAGCTATAGATGAGACCTACACCAATGAGAATGGCGTGAAAATGTTGATAACATGTGTGTAATGTATATATATGATAAAACATAATAGTATGATCATGTTTGGCCTAATTTGTTTGGCATGAAACTAGTCTAATGTACATTATTAAAATGGTAGGAAATGATACTAAGAGATATGCTTTTAAAGAATTAATAATAATTGAAGAAACAGGCTTGAGTAATTTGCCTAAAATGAGACTTTAGCATGTAACTAATGTGGATTTGGAAATGCCTTGTAATGTACCTAAAAGTGTGCCAAAAAGGGCTATGAATATGTGATTAAGTGTAATGGCATAAATGCCTATGATTTGGCTTTATAAATGGCCTAGTAAATGGATGGCTTTAGGCCTATGAATAATATTAGATTAATGGTGAAAATTACACTTAAAAATGATAAGAAATGGACCCAAAATGGGTTAGTGAAAAATGTAGAAATGACCTGTAACTGTCCAATTTTTACCATTACGTGAACAAAAAATACCAATGAATAGTAAATGGCAATTACATTAGAAATAATTATGTAATAAAGTGAAGCATAATATACTTTAAATATTTGTATCCATAAACCATAAAATAATCATGGAAATTTACCTGATACATCTTAATTATGGCTATGTTAAACTAGGCTAAAATTTGGACTGCGAGATAAAAATAATATCTATTTATTTTTCACATAAGAATATTATAAAAGGGTAATCAATAAAGAAATAAGCATAAATTGAGATTAATGGCCCATTACTTAGACACCTACTAGAAAGGCTGACTAGTCAACATAGTGATTTTGGCAATTACTTCATTGTCTAATTTTTAGGAAAGGCCGATATAGTGGCCTAAGTCTACATTAGCACCATTGTACTAGTCTATTAGGTAGACAATTGTCTACCTTTGCACACTTGATGCCATTTACTAGATTTTGCTGGTGCAATAACATAGGTCTTAGAGGGCCTTTGCATTAGTCTATTAGATAGACCAGTCTACTAGGTAAACCCCATTGTGACATCTCTAATCTTTAAATAGGGTCGATACAGTGGCAATGGTCTCAGCGGGCCACTTTACTAGTCGATTGGATAGACCACATCATGTTATCTACACCTTCGGCACTTTGACTTGATCAAGCCCGTGCAATGGTTGAGGTCTAAAATATAGATCACTGGATTATTTTAGTTCCCTCTAGGTCCAGTGTATTGAAGTGTTGTCCACCTAGTTGAGCTTATTAATTTAATGAATTAAATAACATACAACAATGATAATGGTACATATTTTTAAAGTTCTTATATTTTAGCATAATTAACTGAAGGAATAATCGATATATATCATCAAAGGTATTTTGGAAACTCTGCATATATAACATTTATTGACCAAATAATTTAATTATATGACTATTATTATTTGAAATAGATTAAATTCATAATTTACATGATTTTAAATGATTAAATAAATGATAATTTGTTTTATATAAGAAAAAGGGTATTTTGGTCATTTGACATAAAAAAGTAATTTATGGACTGAATAACTCTATATATGTATGAATAAACCATATGACATGATTTAAATGCTTGGGTTCACCACTAAGTATATTATATACTTAACGTAACTGTTTCGATGCGTAGGTAACCAGAATAAAGATATAGCCTTGTAAAGCATGCATCTAGAGTTCAAATGATAGTTGACAAAAGGTTGTTATGTATATATGTTGCGTAGCTTTTTGCACTCATTATACATAGGTGGGAATAGGTATCATATGCATAAATGGCTTGCATAGTCATATATGTTATAGATAGTGTTTTGTAATAAGTATATTATCAAACTATTTTCATTGTGCAGTTTCCTTTACTTAATGATATCATATGTGAGCCTGAGGATCTAAATTTATGATTGCTTGATTATGGCTTAAGACCTGTATGTACTTGATCTGATAGACAAATGATGTTAGGTGTTTATCTGGGGGGCCAAAAGGATCCAGGAGATATGAGATGTTCTTATTAAAGTGTTTTACAGGTGTTAAAAATTTTGGTTAGTCACCTCAACAACTATTATGCTATCAAATTTAAGTAAAATTCTGAGAAGTCTATAAATGTCTATTTGTGGCATGATTAGACTTGTATGATCTTAAGTTGAGCCTAAAAACAGAAAAAATGAATTTTGGAGTTAAGTTGAATCAAATAATAAGAATTTGGTAAAAGTTAAACAAATCAACCAAAATGACAATTTCAAGATGGGTGACCTAGCAGGAAGTGCACCACTTATTAGGTTTCCTTAGGAATCTAGTAGGATGTGTCACAATATATGTTAAAGAGTTTACCTTTGGAGCAATCCTAGGATAGGTGACCTATTAAGAAGTGTATCACCTGTTGGGTTTCTTCAAGAATTTAATAAGGGGTGTCACACGCGACTTGTATGGCCGAGGCATGTATGCATTGTGTAATTGCATGGAAGGCATGATATGATGTGTATGCATGTATAAATATGCTAGTATGATGGTATGGGATAAGTATGTGTAGGAACTTATGGAAAAATACAAGTGTATGTCTAAAACAATGTTTAGCCAAGAGGTGCGTGCCATGGAGTAGCATGGTAAGTACGACATGCTGTGGTAGTTAGTGTGTATGATTAGCATGATGGCATGAGCAAATGATGCATCACATGAAATTTGCATGAATTAGGTACAATTAGGTGTCAAAATATGGCATGTAAAATAGTAAGTTTGATATGGGAAATGTGACTAAAAGTTGGCACTTAATGTGGCTTGAAAAAGGACTTTTAAAATATAGGCAAAAGTGACCTATAATAGCCTAAAATTGAGTTGTTCATTGTACCATTTGTGAAGAGAAATGGAAATGGCATTTTGGGCAATATGAATTGCATTATAAGTGGTATAATGTAAGATGATAAATAGTTTATAATGGTAAGTTTTTTTTGGCATTAAATGGAGTTAGTGAATTGAGGCTACGAGCCTTTAACTATGTATGAAAATAAGAAAATGACCAATAACTATCCTATTCAATGCACCATTTGCAAAGTGTTTTATGAATGATACTTAAAATGCATGTAATGGGACATAAATTTATGACATGAATTGGGTATAACTTGACTTATACATGCCTAGTAAAAAGGCATAAAACTATTGTCCGAAAATGACCCGTAACTGTCCTGTAAGACCAAAAATAACCTATAACTGTCTAGGTCAAATTTTGACTATCAAAATAAATTCATAACTAAATATTCAGCAAACTTAAATATTATAAGCTCATGACCAAAAAATAAATGGACTTAAAATAATGTCAGATAGCCCATTAGTTAAACACCCACTAGAAGGGTGGACCAGTTAACTAGGGATTTATAGCTGCTAAATTGTTGATGATGGTTTTCTAGATATTGAAAGGTCTATAGGCTAATCACTACTACACTTTGGAAGTTTTTGATAGTGATATTAGTTATTGGGAGGTCTATGGACTGATCCCTAATATCTACTGGAGTCCTTGTTGTTGATTATTTGAATATTAAGAGGTCTACAGACTAATCCCTATTATCTACTAGAGTTCATTGCTATTCATTATATGGATATTGAGAGGCCTACAGACTAATCCCTACTATCCATAGTGTGACTTGTTATTAATTTGTTTAAGATATTGATAGGTCTACGGACTAATCCTTGCTATCTCCTATTTGCTAATGGGAGGTTCATACGAACTGATCCCTGCTCTCAGACCAAGCTAGTGTAGCGGTTGGGGTCTAAAATATAAGCCACTATAGAACTTTTAGTTCCCTCTTGGTCTGGTGTTTTAAGGTGTGATCTATTAGGTCGAGTCTATTAAATTAAATTAAAAGCTATAATGTTTGGTAATAAACTAACTAAAGGAATTACGTGAATTATTTATAGTGGCATAATTGTAATTAATAAGACATAAGATAGGTCACTTGAATTAGCATGAGATACCTGACATGATATATATGCATTGCATGTGAATAATTGCATGTGACATATCTTAAACACATTATATTCTCAACTAAGTTTTATACTCTATGTATTAGTGTTTTGGCGCACAAGTAGTCAAAAGTAGCAGTGAAGCCTCAAAGTTCATGTAGTGTGGCAATATAGGCACAAAAGGTTTATATTTTGTGTATTTTTAATGTATATTGTAGCAAATCATGTAAATGCTATATGTTATAAGTCTAACATGCTTAAAGGCTATTAAAGTTTGTGAATATAAGTCGTGCTTTGATGTAAAAAAATAGGCTTGATAAATGGTTTTAAATTTTTGTCTAAATTTTATGTTAATGGCTTGAGGTTTGTGTGTGGATTGGTTATCTCTAAAATGTATGTGAATGATGAGAGAGGACTAAAAAGGTCTAAAAGGGGATAGTGAAGGTGACAAATATTTTTAGAATTTTTTTAACAGGTGTAAAATTTTCAAAATGTCACCCGAGTAACCGTGGTGTTATCCAAAATTTTTTGGAAATAGTAATATTTTGATAAATGGATTTTTGGTTTAATATACTCAGAATAAATATGTATAAGTGACAAACTGGAGAAATAAGAAATAACTAGTCATTTATTAAATATAATATAAGTGTTAAGGAGCGTAGATCGGTAGCAATTTAAAGATGGGTGACTTGTAGGGTAGTGTATCACCTATTAGGTTTCTTCAGGGATTTAGTAAGGGGTATCACATTAGGTTGTATTAAAGCATATGCTATATGTTCTTAGGTATTTTACATGAGTGCTTATGTCTAGGATTGATTTTCTCTAAACTACTACAATACAAAAAGGCTAATAGGTCTTATTTCTTTTGTAGTCGATCGAGACAAGTGATTAGACACCAAAAGCACAGGTAGAGAAAGTGGCTAGCTATGCTCCTACAACTATATAGGAAGTAGAGGGTGCAACCACTCTAATAGAACCTAGTGATGCTGCATAATAGCCATAACCACAACCATCGCCATAGACCTAAGCATTCCTAATGCTATTACAACACATAGTGGATCTGCTCAAGCATACTACAACTACTATTCCACCTTATTCACTATTTTAGTACCTCTACCACCATTAACTCCTTCACAAAAAATTCCTTTAGAAAGGCTTAAAAAGATAGGAGCTATTGATTTTTTTATAGAAAGTAAGATGACATAGCTCGAGCAAAGTATTGGTTAAAGAGAACCTTAGAATCCTAGAATAGTTAAACTTTATAGAAGATGAGAGCTTAAAGTGTATAACTTCTCTTCTTCATGAAGAGGCATTTCATTGGTGGGATACTTTTAAGAGTAGGAAGGTAGTAATAGATCTCACTTTGGAATTTTTTTTAAAAGAGTTTAGAAAGAGATATATTCCAAAATCATACAAGGATAATAAGATGCAAGAGTTTCTAGATCTAAAATAGGGTAAGAGAATAGTATCCAAGTGTGAGAAAGATTACACTAGATTGATAAGGTATACTAAGGAGTTTATTCGTAATGAAGAAGAGAAAAGTAAGAGGTTCTTAAAAGGGTTAAATATGGAACTGAGAATATAGATAGCTAACCTGAGGGTTATAGATTTTACAGTATTGGTAGCATCGTCATATGATATAGAAGAAATGGTGCAGGAGAAGAGGGATTTCTTCCAGAAAAGGAGATAGTTCACCACAGGGTAGTCTAGTTTAGTCATAGGTAGAAGTAAGAGAAGACGAGAAGCACAATCTCAGTCTTAATAAGTGCACTAGGGATAGAGGTTTACTCAATCTTAGAGGTCTGGGAAAGTATCCACAGTTAGGTCTCAACAACCCTTATGAACCTCTGGTGCTCCAAGGCCTGCAGCTAATTGGAATAGACCCCTAGCTTACAATACTTGTAATAAGAGACACTGAGGGCAATGTTCATTGAGTAGAAAAGGAGAGTGCTTTAGTTGTGGTGCCAAGGATCATTATCAAAAAGGGCATCCCTAGAGATACATAAAAGGAGCCTATACTTAGGTATCTATAGCAACATCTCAGAGTAGGGGATAGAGATAGGGTAGAGGGGATCAGCCAGTGCTAGTTAAGGAATAAGATCAAAAGCTCATACCCTAGAGAAGTAATATGCTATCAGGGCCTGTTAAGGAGCAGTAGCCTTAGATGTCATTACTAGTGCTTTTTATTTATTTGATGTTCTAGTTTTTGCATTGATAGACCTAGGATCTACATATTCTTATTTATGCACTACACAAGCACATGATAGAGGATTAAAATTAGAGTATGTAAGCATAGACATTCAAGTTAATAATACTATAAGGCTGAGTGTAACTGTAAATCGGGTGTATAGACATTGACCTTTAATAATTTAAGAACATTTATGTCCTATTGATTTGATTGAGTTATGTTTCTATGAATTTGATGTAATCTTGGGAATGGATTGGTTATCTAAACACCAGGCTATAGTGGATTATAAAAATAAGAAGTTGACCCTTTAAACTGTAGAGGGATAGGAAATGACAATTGTAGGTGAGAGAATGCTTTTAGATAATCTCATCTCAACTATTATAGTAGGAAAAGTATTCCAAAAAGTGTGTGAAGCCTACCTAGCTCATGTCATAAACACCAATATCCCCACTGCAAACCTTAAACAAATTCCAATTGTTTTTAAATTCCTTGATGTGTTTTCTAATGAGTTACTAGGGTTACCTTTATAGAGAGAGCTTGATTTTGAGATCGAGGTGTATCTTGGTACAACTCCAGTGTCCATTACTCCCTACAGAATGGCACCTATTGAGTTGAAAAAACTGAAGGTGCTATTATAAGATCTATTAGATAAGGGTTACATCAAACCCAGTACTTCACCTTAGGGAGCTCTTATGTTCTTTGTAAAGAAGAAATATGGGTTGCTTTGATTGTGTATTGATTGTAGATAGCTAAATAAAATCATAGTGAAAAACAAATATCCTTTACCTAAAATAGATGATCTTTTTTACTAGTTAAGAGGTACAAGTGTATTTTCTAAGATTATTTTGAGATATGGGTGCCATTAGCTAAGAATTAAAGAAGCTAACATCGCTAAAACATCTTTCAAGACTTAATACAGGCATTATGAGTTCTTAGTGATGCATTTTGGGCTTACTAATGCCGTATCAACTTTTTATGGACCTAATGAACAGAGTATTTCAACTATACATGCAACAATTTATTATTATATTCATTGATGATATCCTAGTGTATTTTAAGAAAG
>CANXYI011880519.1:0-12103 GCA_948208565.1 Hura crepitans | reverse complement strand
GTCATGTTGGTTTGTGGGCTTTAGGCTAGGTTGAGTTAGTTCATGTGGACCTTATAGTAGTAATTCTATGCAGACTTGTGCCATGTTAGTCCATGTGGACTTTAGGCTAGGATAGGTTAGTTCGTGCGGACCTCAGAGCAGTAAGTCCGTACGGACTTATGCCATGTAGATCCGTGCGGACTTGGGTTTTAGGTTACTTGCCTTGTTGCTTGAGCTTATCTCTAGTTATCATCATAGGCCTAAAAAGGTGAATAGGTCTATACCATAGGGGCTTCAACCCCACACCCCCATTGGAATTAGTGTCGGGCTTCGGGCTTGGGCTACTTCTGACATAGATTCCTATTTTTTTCTCATTTCGGGTTGAACCACAAGCTTTTCAGGTTGAACTGCAAAGTATAAATACTTAAGAAAGTCCTAACCTAAAATTATGGTGTTTACACCATCCTTCAAATATGGATTGGCATTCTTAATGAACATATAAATCTGGTCTACTATTTCTAAAGGCCTCTATCTTGTCAAGTACTCTATGAAGGTCTCATTAGGCTTTTGCTTAAGCAGCTTAAGATCCTTCATTGTTACCTCTATATGAGTGTTACAGTCATACTAATTGATAACAGCTTTAATGACCTTATCCCAATCTTCTTTTACTTTTTTTTCCAATCTATGGTACTAATTAATTACTCTACCCTATAGCGTCAGGCTGAAATAAGCCACCTTCTACTTTGTGCTAAGTTTTATGCCTCTCAAGATTGTAGCGTACTACTTAACATGGGCTCTTGGATCAATTGTCCCATCAAACTTAGGCAACTTGGGCATTTTAAACTTGGAAGGTAATACTTCTTCAGATTTTAGAGTAAGTATATCAGGATATATCCCTTTGCCTATGGTAATAAGTTTAACCATTGCTTCCATCCTCTCTTCTAACTTCTTCATAGTACCATCCATAACCCTTGGGGGTGTAACTCTCTTCCTAAATTCATCCTCATAATCCTCAAGAAAATTAAATTTCAGATTGAAATATTTAGCCTTCTTGTTCTTCTCACCTGAACCTGTTTCCTCTTTCTTAATGCTAATTCTCCTAGAAATAGCATCAACCTTTTTGGCAGGTGTGTCTATAATCGCATTGATAGATGGTAGTGTACTAAAAGTAAAGGCAACCCCAATAATTGTCCTTGAGATCAGGGACATCATTTTCCTTTCAAACTCTTTAAATTTCTAGTCCATCCTTGCTTCGAAGTCTGGAGCTGAGGAACTACCTTCCCCTATCATATCTATTTGATTATGAGTGGTATAAATGACTTCTTATCAGGTTCTCCTTTCATCTGACCCATGTACCTAAGTGGCTCGAGGATCTATGATGGCTGTAATATAATGGGTTAGAAATGATGGATAAGATGCATGTAAATGCATGAAATATAGGTGCATGTTAATGTGTATAACAACAAACACAAGTAAAAGGCTTCCAACCTTATCACTTCCCACACATGAATTCAACATGCTCTTTCCTAAGAAGGATTACCTGTAGGACATTGAGGGCTTCAACAAGTTTGAACAATGAACAATGAATAGGTGAACATTATTTCCTTTATATTTAAAAGAGCGCATGCAAGATATTTGGTCCATATATGTTGGATATGTTTAATCAAGCCAAAATGTGGGGTCTAGCCTATTCCAGTTAGAAAAGGCCTAATGGGTTCAATAGCATTTTGAGATGATTAAGCCATATTTCACATATATTGGCCCATATAGCACACAATGCATCATTAATTAGGGTACTTAGGGGAAGTTGCTATTGGTCATTACATGGGCTCATGGTTAAGTCACGTAAGTTATGGTTATCCAAGCATGGTCCCTCCATAATAGGTCTATCTCATTATAAGCATATGACCAATTGGTTCACCATTTTATATGCGTTATAGGCACATAGCTTAGATTTGATGTTATTCCTAACAATCTTTGAAATTGAATGAAAATGGGTTCATGCTTTGAAATGACATCAAGATTAGAAAGGGACATTTAACTTATTCTAAGGCTCTAGCATGTGATGCAGTTTTGAAAAAGATAATATTATAAATTTAAAACATGAAGTTCCATATTAATTTGAGGTACTTTCAGAGCATGGTCTCATGGTGTCCCCAATGGAGTTGCCACTGTTCACGTCCCTTCTAACTTTCATGGGCCGATCAAATCAAAACAACTAAGGACTTAACTTAAATCTCACTCCTCGAGTCTGAAAAGATGGGAAGAAGGTTTAAGGAATTCCAAATCATTCCTACTTGATTAGCCTAGAAAGAGTGTATTAGGCATCATAAGGTAGGAGTCGCCACCCAACCGAAGTTGGGAAATACCTTATAGGGCTAAAACCAGAGCTATTTGGAACCCTACTGTTATTTATAACTCAAGTTAATATGGAATTTCAAATTAAATTTATAATATTATCCTTTTCCTTTAAGTAGGTTTAGGCATTAAAATAAATCACATATTCACAAAATGGAACAATAAGACATATTTACATAAATAAATAAAAATGCTTAAAATTAAAGAATTCCATACATGAAATCGGGTTTGAGAACTTTGGTTCTCACATGCTTATTTTTAGAAAGCAAATTTTTATTATTTATGACTTTTGTTGTGGATAAATCAAAATTCATTTTTATTAAGAAAACACCAATTAGATTAAATATAAAATGGTTTAGTGACTAAATTAATTATTTTGAGAACTTTGGTTCTCGCACGCTTATTTTTAGAAAATGGATCTTCATCATATGTAAAATTAGCTGGTTGATTATTTTGAGAACTTTGGTTCTCGCATACTTATTTTTAGAAAATGGATTTTTATTATTTATAACTTTTGTTAAGGAAAAATCAAAACCCATTTTATTAGTAAAACACCAATTAATTAGGTATAAAATAGCTTAATTATTTTTTATGGCATGCAAAAATCATTTTCTCTACCTATTATGAAATACACGGAATATACAGGGAAATAATCAGACTAAAAAATAAATTACATGGCAATCACCTAAAATACTTTCTAACCCAAAAATAAAATAAAATAAAATAAATTACATGAAAATCACCTAAAATACAATGTAGCAATGTTTGATAAAGAGAGCAACCAGGAAGATTAAATCAATTGCAACACATCAAATAACTCGCATCACAACAAGATCAGAACATTAGAATCAAAAATAAATGATCGAAAAGAAATAAAAGATACATAAAATTACAAAGATAGATCATCACAAAAAATATCACAACAACAACAATAATACAAAACCTATGAAATACAACAACAACAATAATAATACACAAATATACAGACCTGATAGGTTACTGCACCTAACTGGTAGGTGGATAAAAGAAAAATCGAAAAAAGAAGGAGAAGAAAAAGAAGAACTGAATAGTTCACCATGTATAATTGCCTTTAGAAAGAAAAGATCTTGAAAAGATAGAACCCATAAAGAAAAATCTTTTAGAATACTAAAAAATGGTGTTTAGAGAATATTTTATACCTTTTTTGGAGTGTTTTACCCGAGAGTCAAGATAGAGAAAATCCATACAAATTTTCCTATTTTATACATAAATCTTGAGGCATATAAAATGGCCATTTCCAGGGAGTGAGATGGTCATTTTGGCCTCAAAATAGCCATTTTGCACAAAAATGACTGTTTTGAGGATCAAAACGATCATTTTCCCATAGGGGTGACATGTACGAATTCTACCTTCTTTGGAAAAATAATGCCATTTTGTTAAGGTAAAATGGTCATTTTAGACAAGTATGTAATGGTTGTTTTGAGCCTGAAATAGCCATTTTAGTAAGGCATCTAACGGTTGTTTCAAAGCAAAATGACTTCATTTTGCCTCAAGGCTTGAAATATGTAAAAATGCAATTTTCTTAATTTTTAAACTTCATCTTCTTTTTCAAATACTCTATACCACAGGGGGCTTCACCCCTTGCATTCTTCATAGCTTCAATGTTAGGCATCGAGCTCAGGCCTATCAGCTCGAGCCCTCAACCCACCATAGAGACATATTTTCCCTCATTTCATGTCACATTATGAGATTTTTCAGGCATGACAAAACCTTTTGTTTTTAATTTTTAAAGAAAATTTTGATATCTTTGGACTGGACATTAACATCCTTATTCCTCAGAACTTAGTCCTTTTCTTCATCATTAGGCAATCCAAAGAGGAAGCCTTAGAAACCTAGTGTCTACACCTCCCTTTGGGAAATATAATAAACATTAAAGAAAAGCTATATTGAATATGCGTACAACTTGCCTCCGAGTTAAAGTGAAGGTATAGCAAATATGAATATGTCCTTCCTTTGGGAAATAAACTTGAAAGAAAAGTTATACCAAATATGCGTACAACTTGCCTCCGAGTTAAAGTGAAGACATATCTAATATGAATACACCCCCCCTTTAGAAAATATAATAAACTTTAAAGAAAAACTATACCAAATCTAGTGACATGTCTAAGAGATCAAAAGTGGACTGAACCAAATCTTGGTGCTATGTCTTAAAGATTGAAAATTGACTGAACTGAATTTAGTGATGCATCTTATGGATTAAAGATAGACTAAATTGAATCTAGTGATATGTCCTATGGATGGAAGATAGACTAAACCTCTGACACCTTTAACTCAATCTAGTTGTCGGACCTAAATAAAAGGCAACACATACCCATATTTGTTTTATTAACCATCCATGTATTTTCTTATCCTATACAAATTCAAAACCCCTATTGAATTTTGCTTAACATGAAATGTTCTTTAGTTCTCACTTAAGAAAATCATAAGTACACTTAGTTAGGATCATCATGTAGAAAATCTAATAGGATAATAGTTGTCTATTGACACTAGTCCAAATAGTAACATGCATGAAATAACACTTCTATATAAACAACCTCATCATAACCACCACTATGATCCTTCTTATCACCTCAAGGTGCTCATCTTCTAAATAATCCCACATAACCTCAAGCATCATATTGACACTATAGTTCATGTATCACATAGTTATATTAGAAGTGTTACAAAGCATTTACATATACAAGTTTAGGCTCACCCTTAATCTATTGCATATGAGTGCCATACTAACTAATTTCCTTATATACATAAATCACAATTTATACCAAAATGAGTAGCTAATTTATACTACTTTTCTTAAGACTTTACATGATCTACAATTTGTTACCTATACATTGCAAAGACAACAATGTGCTAAGCATAAAGCTTAGTGGTGTATTCAATGAAATATGCTCAATAACACATTTAAAAACACACGTAATAATGTTCCATGTAGTAATCTTATGTGATGATAATACATGCATGTAGCACACTTAGAATTAGCATAATAGTTCATGGCATATAAGACATATTAAACTAATATGATACACTAATCATAAAACAAAAAGCATTGATATTTTACTCTTTTATTTCAAATATGAGTTCCATATTAGTAACATTTTGCGTTACTCTTGCAATCTTTAATATGGCATTACTTAGTTTATGTTTAATCTAGCCCATACCTGATAAACAATAATCTTAATACTGCATAATGAGATAACAACCATTGAGCCCTCTATATATCTATAGTGGCCCATATTTTGGACCTTACAGTGTCTACACCTGCATGACTAATCATACAGTGGCCTCTCTATATCCTACAGTGGTTGCACCAACATATAAATGTGTAGTGGTCTCACTGGACCTTACGGCAACTGCACCCCATATATAGTTGTGCAATGGCCCAATTAGACTTTAATCTGCTACACCAACATAAAATACAAGGACAGTAATCATCAATATATACATGTATGTGCAGTGGCCCAATGGGACCTTATGATTATTGCACCAGCATAAAATGATGCTAGAGTGTCTTAGCAACTATACCCTCCCTAGTTAATTAATCAAACAATCTAGTCTAGGTTGTCTAGCTCATATGGGTTTTATTATTATTTTACTTTTAATTCCATAAATGTTATGTACTAAACTTGCATTTTATCTATACCTTAATTGGTACATAATCATATCAATACAATCATATTGTTATAACTCATCTTTAGGTCATATAATTATTCTTGTAATGTTTTTTATTGTAATATACATGCAAAGGAACACTTATTGTTTATAGGAACAATTTATTTATGTAACCACATAATTCTTATTCATCTTATTCTATGCATATATAAATTATGTACCCCTTGTATTCAAGACATTTCCCAAATATATGGTCTTACATGAGAGTCCTAATCATCCAATTTATTCAACCAAACCACTATATGAACACTTACACATAATTTTCACTTTTTTGTATAATTTTATATTCCTATGTTACTATTTGTCTCACATACAACTCATAAGAGCAATCAACACTTTGATAAATCTAGCATGCACATGCCTACCTACCTTACGTCATTCGGCCATATTAGGAAATCCTACCTATTATCTTTATTTTGTTTAATTATCATTCATCTCATTAACTGACCATTTAACTAACATATTTACATCACTAACTCTCGTTAGGTAACACACATACTTTAATACCTCATCTATGTACCATTCATCTAAGATGCTCATATACATAAATTCATTTAATTCTAACTCAATTCTCACTCAAGGCATGTCACACACATTCGATTAACACCATGGTATTATTCATTCTATCTTAAACATAGTTACACCTATTAATTACACATTACAAGTATGCATATACACACTTAGCTCTAAAATTATGCACACACATATACATATTCCATTGAATACACTAACAAAGGTGTTCTATTAGCTTTAAATATGCTCTCTACACCTTCTGTTTCCCTTTGGCTTGGCTAATGTCTCCTTTCTCTATAAACATACAAGTTTTACACTTAGAAAAATTCTAGTAGAAACCCATACTACTCCAAACATAAATTTAATACTTGAATTATTCATTTGGCAATAAAAAGCACTTAAGAAAAATATAAAACCTTAAAATTGAATATTTACACCATTACAAGTCACTATTCACCTCAAATTGCCTCCTCTAAATTCTCTCAAATTAAGCCCCATTTTAAACTCTCCTCTCTTAATTCTTAATCTTATGGTCTTAAAAGGTTGATTTGAAATAGAATTATGGTATTGCTTATGTATATGAGTGGGTTGAAGAAGAAAAATAAAAGGAAAGAGTCTCTATTAATGACATCAGCTTAAGCTTAAGGAAGATGACCAAGTTCTTTTGTTTGACCATGAACTTAAATTTAACCTTTATATTATTTCCATCAAAAGCCAAGATATGGCCACTTGTCTCATCCAAGGGCCATTAAAATTTTAATTTATTTTATACTCTTTTAAATTTATTTTAAGCACTTTAAAGTTCCATTTAAATTCTTTCATGTCCCATTAATTTCCTTAATGCAAGCCTCATAAGTCCCAAGAAAACTGTACTTAAAAATCTAGAGGAACTAATTTAATTGAACACTTGCATTTTCAATTAATTTCATTAAATTACTTCTTGATGTTAAAAAATTATAATTCTTAAACCATTAGCTTATTAAAAAATTTTTACCATCAAGTCATGCTATTCCTGTATTTTTCTGAGAACAAATCAAATATTTTATCATTTAGCTTAAACTAAGTTAGTATTCTCGGGACACTGTCTAAAAATTTTATTGCATTTTTAGCCACTTAAATAACTTCATTTCCACTTCAAACTTCACCCAAAATTAATTTATATCATTCCCTCATTTTGTTTAATTAGTTTACCTGACCCCAAGAGGCACTATTCATAGCTCGGTGACTATTCATCGAGACCATGTTTCGAACCTCTTCTTTTTCATAGTTTCACTATCCTCTTACACTACATTCTTGTGTTTCACCTTTCCTCACATGTTTTATCTTTTTTTTGGATCTTTTATTACACTTTCCTAACTTTGCCCCTGATTATTTTAAGTATTTACCATTTTACCCCTCATTCATTTTTTGCCCTGTTATCCATACCTACTAACTCTAATCGATCCATATATTCATTTAATTTCCCACTTTTCTTCTATTTCCAATTCTATCATTAAGAAAAATTAAATTGAAATTTGAGTGACAAAATTGAATCTAATTATACATCCTAAAGATTGAAGATGGACTTTGCCTTTAGCGTGTCTCTTTATTTTGCACTCGGTTCTCAAGGAAGTTTGTTTTTACTTACTTACATCATATTAATTTCAAGTGTGCATGTATATGATGTGCATGTATACACTATCCTATACATGTGCATGTCCTCTATATATTCATGTAAGGTGTTTTTAGGCACAATGCATGTTCATGTGCAAATGTGCACGAATGTCTGTACATGTATGTATGGATGAATAAATGATCAAAAATGCAATATTACTATGCATATTCATGTGAAAATGTGCATACATATTGGTATGTAAAAATTATATGTTTAATTAAATATGCATGTATGATGAATGTGCTAACATGTATATGTACGTGCATATATAAACAATGACTATAGGTTTTAAGACCCTTATAACTAAATGCATGAGTCAAATATGAATGAGTACAAATGATAAATATGCTAATGTGCATGCCTAATTCTATTTAGATATGTGCATACATACATGTTACTAATGCATGAGTGCAATATGCACATATGAATGGAGGATGAACTAATGCATGTTTGTAGCTAATTTTCTCTACATAAATGCATTAACAAATGTGAACCAATTATGAATGTGCTAACATGCATGTGCTCTATACTAATCATTGATCCATTTTTTGGAGAGAGCTGGTAAGAGGCTTTTTGAAGAGTTTATCTTTTAAACCTATTATGCTTGATGTTGACCTTTTGAGAGAAGAGGAGGATTTAGGCTATTTTCCCTTAAGTTATTAACTTTCTATATTAGTTTGCCAACATTTGAACTAATCTTAGATTATTGGAAGACAAAAAGGTGTAAAGATCCTCTGTTGGGGGAGTTTACTTCCATTATGCATTAACTTTTGCCTAATACGCCTTTAGATAAAGGTTTTCACACTAACAAGTTGCCCAAAGAAGGTTTTTGTTGGTTTTCACAAGACATACAAGGTAAAAAATATTAAATTTTGTTAAAACCAAGCAAAGATCATGGATCCAAAATATTCAAAATGTATAGTTCCTTATAAACATTCAATTTACCATTTCTTGTGAACATTCAATTTCCTTTCTTCAGCTTACCTCATTAGGTTGTCATAAACTACAATGATCCTCACCAAAACCACCTCCTTAGTATCCACATAAAAAGCTTGAGGATTAGGGTTACACAAATTCCTAGGTGCTAGTATGGAATTTGTGTGATGAAGAAGAAAGAAAGAGTATGCGTGTAAGAGGGTGCTATACATATGGTGGCTATTGTGTGCTTTTATTTAGATTATCAATAAGGATCTATTTATTCTCAAATAGACCCCTTCAGGTCAAATTTTTAACTCTTAAAAATTTGACATAGCCTACCTAGTCCTCCCTTTAGGCCATGTGCATAAACCTTGAAATGGGTTAACACATATACCAAGTTGGCCTATTTAGGACAAATGTTTGAGGATTATTAAGGCCTTTATTTTGATCAGATTATGGTCTAATATATAGGCCTTTAACTCTTAAAGGGTCTATTTAAATCTAACCTCAATATCACCCTTAATTGGGCCCTTAGATACCTTAATTTCTGAGTGTGTACATGCCAGTTGGGCTCTAAACCCATTTGCTTATTCTTTTTCTTTTCTTCAAAATTTAATGATATCTAATATCATTAAACCAATCAAACATTTTAAATCTTCTCTTCCTTCTTTAATGTGTGATCTTATAGGTTTCTGAAACACATTGGCAGTACGTAATGAATTAAAGTCCTAATCCAACTGAGACTCTTATTATTTAATCTCAATGAGTCCATAATTAATTTCTAATTAATAATTCACTTATGTACAAGTCTTGAGAGGTGTCTATCCATATATCAAGACTACTTAAGCATTAAAAAGTTAAGTGGTTTAATAACTTAACCCTTCTATATATAGTTACCATACCATTCATCTTTTCACCATACTTTATCACATTTAGGTTTAAGTATGGACTTGTGTCAACTCAATACTTAACTAAATATGTCTAGCTAATCCTTGAACATGTTAATTCTAATATTTACATCTTTATTCCCAAAATACCCTTGTAAATCTCATTCACACTTGCATTTCACTTTGGCTAAAGATTTCTTGAATAAAGATATATCAAAACTATGAGCTAAACTCCCCATTATAATCTGGGTTAGTGAATCCTCTATTGATCACTCAACTACCTTCAAGTATCTCAAGTTATACCCAATCTCCTAGCTACATATACATCTTGGTGATGTAAAAGCACTAAAGTCAAAGTATAGCCTTTGATACTTAAGATAACCTTGGTGATCTCAAGTCAAAAGATACTTGCAGCTACTGATATGATGAGTTGATTTCATTGACATAGATTATGTATCCATGTGAAGATCTCATATTAGATATCCAATGTACTTATTTCTCAAACATGCATCCACATGTTAACTCTGAGTATCACCATGCCTACAGCTTGTGAGAACTACTATTTGAATAGGTCAAAGAGTATAACATATGCTAATCTATCCTCATCAATAATGTACCATCTTTTTAATACCATGACTAGGGATGATTTTGGTATTTCAAATTTGCATACAATAATAATCTCACATCATGAAATCTTTATGTTTTCATTTGCACTGTGAAATAATACTAGGGACTTTATTACAAAGTTTAAGATCAATATAAAGTAAATGAATTAACAAAAGCACTTATGAAATAAAAAGAATGCCTTTATATAATGAACAAATGTTTAATGTACACAAAATATCCCTATTACAAATGTAATTAAAGCATGTATCTAACAGTTTTCACACTAGCATGTTGTGCCCTAACTTTTGCCTAAAGAGCCTCTTGAATAGGGTTTTCACACTATCGAGCTTTTTTTTTTAAGTGAGCCTGATCCTCATGGATAGAATTTTCTTACTTGCAAAATATATCTCTCTGGATGGTAATTTGCATAATGATAATTATCATAAAGCATTTTAGGCATCATAAGATAATTCATTTAAAACTAGCATAAATGTTAATGGCCTCATTTTTTTAACTAATCCATATTTTCTTATTTGGAACTCATTATATGGTCTCGAATTAACATAACTAATAATTTTAAAGTTATTTCTAGCTTGATATGGTTTGAAATTCATTTCATGACTCATATGGCTTGAAGTTCATATTAGGGCTTAATATAGTTTAAGCTCATACTAGGGTTTGATATGGCTTGAAGCTCATGGAGTTCTTTTTGGCATGGCTTAATGTTTATAGAGTTCCTTTTGGATTAATAGCTAACTCTTATAGGCACTGGCATTATGCCACCTAGTATCTTTAAGCTTGATGGAACATTATTCCTTCTGACCTTTTCTAATAGTGCATTAATATCCCTATTATTAGCTAATCCGTAGATTTTGTAACTAAATATTTTCTCTCAAGTTTTCTTGACTTTTACTTAAGCTCATAATCTTAGTTGATCAACCTAGTGGAATTTATCACATTCATGAATGAGTGCAACCATGGTTGAAAAAGAGAAACTAATGAATAAAATGAATCTTCTCCTCTTATGCTTTTCAAAAATGATGGTTTTTGACCTTAAACTTGGATTTTTGAATGAAAAAAAAACCAAAGAAAGGAGTTTAGAACATTCAATGCTTAAAATGGTTGTTCTGAGGTTTCAAGCTTAACCTTGAGAAAAAGGTATGGAGTTTTAGGCTATGTTTTTAGATTATTAACCTTTAAGAAGATGAGCAATTGTTGTTGTGTGATGGCTTTCCTTAAACCCTTTTTTGGACTTAATTGCCCCCAAACCTCTCATCAACATCATCATCATCATCGTCATCATCATTATTGTTGTTGTTGTTGTTATTGTTATTGTTATTGGTATTGTTATTGTTGTTACTATTGTTGCTATTGTTGTTATTGTTACTGCTATTAATGTTGTTGTTATTATTATTTCTCAACTCAACTTTATAGATATTTCTATAGAATTACAAAGAAAGATTAAATATTTGTGCCTCAT
>CANXYI011880447.1:0-10632 GCA_948208565.1 Hura crepitans | reverse complement strand
TAAGATGGAATCTAGACACAGATTCTCCAGGAGTCACATGATGCTCCATATGCCATGCACTTTAAGAGCATAAAAATATACCTTGATTTGAAGCCATACTATTGGTGGCATGAATGAACTGAGATGTAGTTGAATATGTAGCCTATTGCCTTACATGTTAGTAGGTAAAAGCTGAACATTTGGTTCATTTTGGGATTGCTCCACCCTATAGCAAGTCCAAAATAGAAATGGGAGAAGGTCACCATGGATTTTGTGATAGGGTTGTTGATGACTAGAATTAAGTGTGATGATGTATGGCTGATTATAGTTAGGTTAACTAAGATTACACATTTTATTTGTATCAAAAATTGATTATTCCCTAGAGAGGCTGGCATGACTATAAATATAAGAGATTATGAGATTGCATATTATGCCACTTGCTATTATATCTTATCAAGACCCTAGATTTACTTCTATATTCTTGAGAAAACTATAGGAAGCTTTAGGTACCCATCTCACCTTCAACATAACTTTCCACCCATGAATAGATAGGCAGTCTTAGTGGGTTATACAGATATTAGAAGATTGTTAGAAATTTGGGCCATCAAGTTTAAAGGAAGCTGGAATCAATATTTTCTTTAGCTGAATTTGCCTATAATAATAGCCATCAAGCTAGCCTAGGCATGACTACATAAGAAGCTTTTTATGGTGGAAAAAAATAGAAATCCACTTTCTTTGAATATGAATGATGAAAGTAGGCTCATAGGACCAGACAGAATAAGAGATGTAGAAAAGAAGGTTAAAATCATCAAGGAAAGATTAAAAGCTACTATGGATCAACAAAAGTCATATGCTGACCTAGAATAAAAAGATATTGAATATAAAGTTGGTGAGAAAGTATTTCTTACTGTATCTATAACACTTATTACCTAGTTCAGACACTAGTGAATACCAAGCCTGACTAAAGAGTGTATGCATATCAAGATATCTAAACTCATTAATTTTATAACTTGTTAGAAAAAGTTATTATCAAACATGACGTGTAAAAATATGGGTTTTCAAAAACTTTTTGAAATAGTGTTACATATTCAGAAAATGGGAATCCTCATGCCAAAATTATAGTAGCATAATAGATGTATTGGGCACTATCCGAAATATTGAATTGTCACCTGCACATTAAAAAACACTTCTACGTACATTTCACACACTTCCATAACATCCATGTAATCCTTTTATCACTCCACAACACATATACACAATCACAAGATATCTTAACCTCAGGAAGAGATATCGTATAACAAACATATTTATATAGTTTATAAATGTTTATAAACTTTGAAATCCAAAAAGAACCATTTAAATACAATTTAGGCCCATTCCTATACTTTATACATCGAGTGCTACCTATACATCATATACTATACTATATACAAAATATTACTAAAAGAAAAGCCATCACTTAATAACCCTGATGTCTTAAGGCTTGAGTATCAAAAAGTCTTCTTACATATGCATCATAAAGAAATGACACGCTAAACGAATGTTTAGTGGTGTAATCGAAATAACATGTTCTAATAAGTATTTTAACATACCATATGTACATGTAATTTATTTCCTTACACTGTCACACCCTCTACCCATTTCATACATAGGACTCGAATAGAGAGCTCGCACACATACCGATATCCAATTTCACTACCCATAAAACCCAATTAAATTAAATCTTTTATTAATTAAATGATTTCTTGTCTTAAGGAGTTGTAAAAACACTAAAAACCATTTGGCATGCATTATGAGGCAAGTAATGGGGTCATCGTGTCAAATATTTGACAGCATAATAGTTATACTAAAACACTTTCCCATATGGTAAACCTATTAAAAGCACTTCTATAATGACATACAACACATCTCAACTCCAAATGGGTCCTTCTAACCCTCTAAACTCATTAGAAAAACATAGAGCCTCAGGCTCAACTTAGTCAGCATTCTCACATGCAACATCAAGAGTTATCACACAAGTTATGCAAGAAATATAAATTTTTTACAATAAGTATAATTTTAGTTACAAAAACGACCCATGTTTAAAGATTCGGTCCAATCCATCTAGAATAACAAGAGCAACACTATCTATATTTACATCATCATCATTTTACAAAATGAAACCAAAAAGCACCTTAGAAGGGCAACCATCATGTTCTCTTATTGGGTAAAAGCCTTGACTTTAATCTGCTACTTTGTTACCTACGCATCCCAAATAGGTAATACGCTAAGCTTTCTCTTAGTTGTGTTATCACTTTAACTTGAATATAATAGTTCAAGCATGCACTTATGCAATAAATGTCAAGTGAAACGTTTACCATCACACATATGCACATATTATGAATGTCACTTAATTATGCAGTTTTGTTGCACATACTTGCCTTTAAAATACACACAAGCCATATTATGTCTATAATCACAACATAATTGCACTCAACATAATCATATATCAATAAAAAAATATACACATACTCAATTATACATTATAGCAAGTGTAATAACATGCATTTTAACTCATAACCATACATGTGTGCCATTATCACATGTTCGAGTTTCAAGATCTTATATACACTAATACACCAATTTATGAGTATTAAACTCCATATTTTACCACATGTATCATATTTATTGATTTAACTCATCTTTATGTCATACTTATTAACATCACATATTAACGCATCATTTAAGTTGCAATTATCATAATTTTACATTTAACTTATACCCATACTAAAAGGACAACTATCCAAGGTTGGATAGTGGATATCATTGGCCTGAAGGCCTCGCACCCAAAAGTGCTAAAAATGTTACCCTCAAAGGCACTAAAAACATTGGCCCTAAGGCCTTGTATCTATAGATACTTAAACACATTAGCCTAAAGGCATCATGCCCTTCAACATTTAAACATTAACCCATAGGTCTCCTACCCGAAGGTAAACATTATAGCTGCTAAATCCTAGTTGACCGATGAAACTATCTATACTAAATTGTCAAATTGTTTAGGCATCATTAAACTTGTTGATTTATCTCATTTTAATAATTTTTAACATATAAAATTGTTTGTGCCTCAATTTGCATAAACTTATCACATTGGCCCTTTCACACCTTAGCGAGGCCTAAACTCTCATGCTAAGTAGCATGTGTCATATAATACATAACATAGCCAATTTAGGCTTACATAAGCTCACTAACACCAAAAATGTCATATTTCCTTAGTGTAAAAGCAAGAATCATCATCTGGCATCAGAACCATATATCATACCATTGCTTTCATTATTAACATGCTTTATAATGTCTAATGCATCACATTTATACATAACAATCACATTTCATATTACATGCTGTTTTACACATAATATCAGTATTTAGCGAATTATATACCTTTAGTGATCATTAGAGGGCAATCACATATACCCAAAATGAAAATGGCATTCAGCTACTTCCTATAACCTATACTTATGTAAAAAGACATATCAAACTTCTCACATACACATATTAGTCATTTTCATGTTTCATTAGTCATATATACATCCATATCCATAAAGGTGCCAAATTCACACCATTCACTCATTGAATGCATTTAGCCATCACTAAACACACACACATATTCTAGTCATCACATGTGCACATTCAGAATGGCATTTAAGCACAAAACATGCAATATAAGTCATTTAAGTACAAAGGTAAAAAATTGCACATATGGCTCACATACATGAAGTTTTGGCCTCTAATGTGTAAGGCCACCATGTCACATGCATAACTCATTTTGTTCATCATACATCATATATGTATGCTTAAGTTACATCCTTTAATGTAAATCCGTCATATATGGTCATACATGCATTAACATGCCTTAATGGCTCATTTTAGCCATAATACTACATATAGGTGCATACAATCATCTTTGATCATTCGACCACCTATTCTTACTATTAGCATCTCATTAATGCCATATAAATGCACATATCAATAACACTTAATGATACACACACATATGCTCATTAACTATATATAACATCCTAAAATGCACAAATTCACATAATGCATTTCTTTCATTTATTCAATATGTAAATGTGCTTACCCATACTTAAACAAGGTATTCAGCCCTCATAAAACATACACTTGTAATATACAATCCTCATTAATACCAAAATTGCATTAAATAGTATTAAATACATTAAATGCCACTAATGTCATAAATGTCCAGAATAGATTTTTATACATTTCATTCAAATTAATGTGATGACACATACTGAGATAGGTTTTTTGGGATGCCCGATTCTTTCCTAAGCCTATTTCTTACCTCGAGAAGCTTAGTACGACTTTTTGCCAGCGAATTAAAAAATGTATGATTTTAAAAAAAATCATATAAAATTGTAGAAAACTCCAAAAATCAAAATGAGCCTATATATACTCTATTGGGCACCTGAGGAACCTAGGACAAATATTAAATTCAAAAAAATTACCTGAATGTCAGATGTGCACTATTCACCTTGAGAGGGAATTCGCAATTCCTCTTAATATACTCCACCAAATCAAGGTTTTTTACTATTTACGAGTTTGATTCAAGATGCTCTACCTTTCGAGACACATTTTTTATGGTGGGTGTAAGTCTAGGAAGAAAGAAATAGAGGAGAGGGGAAAGGATGGAGGTGTCGACTTAGAGGGAAATTAAGAGGGAGATTTAGTGGAAATGAAGGAATATGGAAGGAAATAGGATATTTATAATTTTTAAAAATTATTTTCCCCAAAATTTCATAAAATTTTTATCACCTCTCATAATATTATAATTCCTTCATTTCTATCCCCAAAATTAGATAAATTCCTTCTCTAAATTCCTTTAAAACCTCGAGCTTGAAAAACGAAGGAAACCAAAAAAATTACTAAATTTTCTTTCCTAAAAATTAAGTAAAAATGCTTCTTGATATCAAAATAAATTTTGATTTTATAGCCAATGGAATATTCAGAATATTTGAGTACTAGGTTATAACATTTTTCGATTATTTTGAGCAACTTTTAATTTATTTTACGTTCATCTTTGCCTACGGCATTATTCACATGACACTAGCGTAAAATGTTCTTTAGAGTTCTTAACTATCCAAATAACTTTAGATTAGCTTCAAATTTTGCTCAAAATTCTCTCATAATTAATACTCCCTATTGGTACACTTAGTGTGACTCAGGTTTTAGGAAGCACTATTCATCTCGGGAAGTCTATTCAAGAGAGTTGAGATTTTTTAGTCGTTACATTTTTTCCCCTCTTAAAAGAGATGTCATCCTCGACATACCTGGTTCAAAGAGACATGGATACTACTCTCTCATATGAGCTTCACTCTCCCATGTAGTTTTTTCATGTCGTGATGTCACCACATAACCATTACTAATAGCACTATCTTGTTCCATAACTCCTTAACCTCTCTGGCTAGGATACTAATAGGTTCTTCCTTATATGACAAGTCTAGTCGTATCTCTCCTTCTTTAGCTGTCAACACATTTGAAGGGTCCAATCTGTACCTTCTTAGCATCAAGACATGAAACACATCATGAATATGCTACAACTCTAGAGGTACATCCAGTCTGTAGGCTAATAAACCTAGACATTCTGTCATCTCGTATGGTTTAATAAACCTCAGACTCAATTTTCCTTTCTTGCCGAACCTCAAAACCTTTTTCCATGAAGATACCTTTTCCATGTAAGACCTCAAAAATCATATTAACCTCATTTGACACCTAAATGCCTTTATTTTGTCATAATTCATGACTTAAAACTGAAGCTATGCTTCAATATATCATTTCCCATTAAACACACACCTAGCACATTTATGCACATATTAATGCAATTTAAGCAAAAATTACCACACTTATATATGGCACTATGTTTCATTCAGCCAACACCCCAAGAACAACCACAATTAGCCTATAAACTTTAAAACATGAAATAACTCATATTAAGCATGCTTATCATTATAAAATAATGCATATAGACTTATTTCGAGTTATTTTCCATAATGTGCACATATATCTTAATAAAGCATAATTTAAGCATTTTCCATTTCTAATGCATTCTCTTTCTTCCATTTATACATAAATATGTTAAATATATCAACATACTCTAATATATGCTTAGTTAGGCTCAATTACTACACTTAGCCATTTAACCCTAATATTGCTCCATATTAGGCATTATATGACACATTAAGCACATTTACACATTCACTTGATCACAATTAATTCTTATCATTTCAAACACATTGACATATATTATACAAGTCATATAACCCATTAAATGCATCAAATTCATAACATTACACAATTATGAGCATTTATTACATAGAAAGCTCATTATGGAATTTAGTGTTTAATAAATAAAAATGCACATTCTATTTCAATTACAAATATTAAGGTGGTTGAGAAGGAACCTTGAGGCTCGTCTATGCGTTCTATTTGCCCTTATCATAGTTTTGATAGGAAACACCTAACATAAATTGAAAAATTCTTTGAAAATTCATAATAAATCAATAGGTACTTTAAAAATAAATCTAAAATTGTAGAACCTCTCTTAGGCACCCCTATAAACTAGGAAAAATAACCAAAGTCAAAAAATCTTACCTGAACCAAAATGGGACACTATTCACGAGATCAAAATATCAAAATTTTGAGCAAGTTCCTTCAGCTATTTCACTTCCTAGGAGTGTCTAATGGTGTGGAAGTTCTATAAAATCATTTGAGTGGAGGAGATGAGGCTTTAATGGAGGGATGAAAGAATAAAAATGGTAGAGGAAGGAGATGGATGCCATCGGCTAAGAGGAAAGAGAGATGGAGGTGTAGAAATGTTGACTTTTTTATTTTTAATTTGACTATTTATACTTAACAAAAATTATTTATTTTTATTTCATTTTTCTCTTCTTTTCCCCCTTATTTTCCTTATATTCCCATGCCCAATTATATAGCCATTTTTATTTAATAAATTCACTTCTATTTTGCCCACACTCTTGTAAAAATTGAACTTCAAAAAATGAGAAAAACCTATTAAGTAAGCTAGTTTTAATATTACCCAATTTTTGAAAACTTACTTTTTGATATCTAAAAATTCTAATTTCAACATCATTAGACTAGTTAGAATTTTTGAGTATCAAGTTATATCAGTTTTCAAATTTTTTGAGCAATTTTGAAAATATTTTATGTTTCAACTTTGCCTTGGTCACTATTCCTAAGACACTGCTGTAAAAGTTCACAATCATTTTTTACCACTTAAATGACCTCATTTTGACTTCAAATTTCACTTATAATTATGTTATAATTAGTACTTGCATTCAGTAGAATTATTGTTCTCGACTTTAGGAATCATTATTGATGTCCCAAAAAGTACTATTCATAACATTAGGATTTTTCGGGCATTACAGTATCAATGTCGAGTCAATTTGAGCAAAAATGATATATTTTATGGCTCAGCTTTAACTTGGTCACTATTCACATAACACTATCGTAAAATCTTTACTTGTATTTTTAATCGTCTTAAGGACTTCATTTTCATTTTAAAATTTACCTAAAAATATATTGTGATTAATACTTCCATCCAATCACTTTAGTGTAACTCGGGTCTTAAAAATACTATTCATTTCCTAAGAAGTCTTATTCATAACCTTGAGATTTTTGGGCTTTACCCTCCTTGAGTAAGCAGAGTTCTCGAATAATATGAAAGAAGTCAAACCTATTGAGTAGGGGTAGCTCTTGAACCTACTGAGTAAGGGAAGTTCTCAAACAATATGACATAAGTGAAACCCATCAAGTATGAGGAGCTCTTAGAACATTCACCGCATCACGAGAAGGGTTGTCTCATAAGGTACATGTCTCTTTCCTTTTCTGAACTTTAGGTCAGCTCACACATTCTATAGTTGCCTCCTTAAAGTTGGAGGCAATTATAAACACTAGGTTTCTAGGGCTTCTATGTTCAAATCGCTTAATGATAAAGAAAGGATAGAGGTTCCAATAGCATGATGCTCAACACTGACCTTAATAGGGGGTGCATGGCCGAAGCCCTATAGTATGGAGTTATTGACAAAGAAAATAGCCTTAAAAAGTGAATTAAAAATGATTTTTTTAAGTTTTCCTTCCTTTTTTTTGCCATTTGGAACAAAGCATTATTTTTTTTACCTAAAATGGTCATTTTAAGTTTTTCTAAAATGGCCATTTTGGTGGCTGAAATGGCCATTTCAACTTTTGCTTAAATGACCATTTTAGCCTTTGCGTGATGTCATTTTAAGCGTGGTAGAATCCTATTTGGATTCCAAAATAAGCTACATGAAATGGCTATTTCAACTAAAATGACTGTTTTACCTTTCTTAAAATGGTCATTTTGCATCTTTAGATGTGTATATAAATTTAGGCACTCCTGTCAGTCTCAGAGGTTGGCTTTTTTTAGTAAGTGCACACTCACAGAGACAAAAATAAATTTTTTAAACATTGTTTTTCTTATTTTGAAGTTATTTTTCAAAATTATTTTCTTGCTTTCTCTTATGTTAATTGAAGATCTATTATGAAGGCAATTATACATGGCGAGTTAACCAATTCTTTCTTTTCTTCTTTTATTTCTTCTTTTCTTTTTTATCTGTATGCTAGTCAAAGTGGTACCTTTTATTTTATTTTCTTTGTTACCCATTTACTAGTTAAATGTGGTAACCTTATTTTATTGTATTTGTTACTCATTTTCTAATTAGGTGTGGTAATCTTATTTTATTTTTTTCTATATACTAGTTAGGAGAGATAATTTATTATCTGTCTATTACTAATATTATGTTCTTCTTCACTTTTAATTTAATTCTTATTCGTTCTATTTTTTCCATTTACTAGTTAAATATGATAATTTAATTCACATGTTATTTCTTATTTATTTAATTGTTTATTTTATATTCTTTTTTATTTACTTAATTGTTCTATTTATATTGTTTTATTATCTATTCTTTGCATAATTTTGATTGCATTATACCATTTATAGTAATATTGTGTTTTTATTGTGGATGCGAGTTGGTTGAGATTTTTGGGATTTTATCTAACCTGTACTTTTTCCTTTTATCAAATACCTTAGTGAAGTTAACCTTTCTATTATTCCTTTCTTTTATTTGTTGTTACTCTTATTATCTTATTTTTATTTTCTTTTTTTAAGCTTTATTTCTTTAATAATTTCCCTTTCTATTTTATTATTTTCGTATTTTTTTTGCTAGACTATATTTTAGGCAATTTATATGTAATTTCATTTTTATTCGATTAGAATGTATTTTAGGTAATTTCCATGTATTTTTATTTTTATGCATTTTATTCTCTTATATTTTCTTGTATTTTCCTTGAATGTTGTAATAGGTAAAATAAATAATTTTTACACGTTATAAAAGAATATCAAAATTGATTTTTATTCAATTGATGGGTGTTTTCTAATAGGAATGGGTTTTAATTTTTCTTTAATAAAAGTCATAACATTAAAACTTGTTTTCATAAATTGCCATGCGATGATCAAAGTTCTCAAAGAAATGTAATTAACCAATTTAATTGTATATTTTTTCTTTAATTATATGTATTTCTTTTGTAGTTGTAAATATGCTTATTTTATTATGTTTTTATGTTATTAAATGTTTTGTTTTAATTTCAAAACATGTTTGAGAAAAAGGATAAAATTATGAATTTAATCAAAAATTCTATATTAATTTGAGGTATAAATAAGAGTAGGGTTCTGAACTATTATCTAGTTTTGGCATTATAAGGTATTTCGTAACTTTGGTAAGGTGGGAACTCCTACCTTGTGGTGCCTAACTCGCTCTTTCTAGGCTAATTAAATAGGAATGGCTTAAGATTCTTCTAATTTCCTTCTTATCCTTCGGGTTTCAAGGTGTGACACCCCCTACCCATTCTCCTTGAACAGATAAGGTGTGTTTGTACTTTCCTTATACCTCCGTCAGGCACTACCAGACATTTTAGAATATTCGGGCAGCATAACGGCTGCCCTATTACCTAGCCCAAATTTGAACTTGCAAGAAAAACACTTCTAAACACCAAACAACACCCACAAACTCCAATGGACCCTCTGGTCCTCCAAATCATAGACAGTATTCATCAGTTATCAATCACAGGGTCAGAGACCCACCAACAGTCATGTAATCACAGAACAACTATGATATATATAATATTGCAGTTCAACATACAACCTATACTCATTATTTACATGAGTGCATACCTATACATTTTATACAAAAGAAAGAGAACAATATACCAAAAAGACTCTTGTTCAGCTACATTGTGCTCCTCGTCTGATGCTCTGAGTCCCTCTGTCTACAACCTGTGCATCAGAACATCGATACGCTGAGTATATAACTCAGTGGTGGAATATATCAAACTAAATATGTTATTATGCGCACAGATGCAAATTCACAAGCCATATGTGTTACCGTTATGTACTTACTGTTCTAAGCCATTTAAAATTTGATATTCTTTTTACAATTGACTTAATTACATTTTAGGGCCCATGACAGACAGATATCACTTTAAGACACTAGATACAAGGGATATAAGGTATGCAGTGGTCCACTTTTAGGACCTAGGTAGCTGCACTTACCATGCCTGTACCGA
>CANXYI011880420.1:0-11145 GCA_948208565.1 Hura crepitans | reverse complement strand
TAAATCATTGCTTGGAATTCTACCTCCGTTATATGACTTTTAATAAGCCAAAATAGTGGGATAAATGGTTAACCTTGGCTGAATATTGGTACAATACCAATTACCATAGTGCAATATATGTAAGCCCTTTTTAAACACTTTATGGCTATCTACCCCTCCCCCCCTTTTTACTATTCCTTTCACTCATATTTTAGTGTTACCAGTTGAGTAATTCATGTCCTTTAAAGCCACTATGACTTTTATCTTCAAGAGTAACTTCTAGCCTCTAAGAAAAAGATGAAGCAAGAAGCAGATAAACATTAAATTGATAAAGAAATTTGTACAAATGATTGGGTTTATTTAAAACTCTAGTCTTATCACCATTCAACTATTTCAGTTCATATGTCTCTGAAATTATGTGTAGAGTGTTATTGGCAATTTCAAATCCTGGAGAAGATTGGTAAGGTTGCTTACAAGCCACAAATACCCCCTAACTATCTAGTTTATCTAGTCATTCATGTCTCTTTATTGGAAAAGAAGCTTGGTGATTGTTAAGAAACAATCTCCACTTTGCCTCCCTTGGTTCAACATGAATTCCAAATATTTCTAGGACCATTTTCATTAGTGACATTCGTACTCAGTAGTTGTTAATCAAATGGTAACACCTTTCTCTGATTGATACAACTTGGGAGGACCAGACCTTTATTCAAACTCAATTTTTAGAATTCTTCCATTTTTGGGGACAAGAATGTACAAAAGGGGAAGGTATTATTATTATTATTATTATTATTGTTATTATTATTATTATTATTATATATGGGATATTCTAATAATTAAACAATATCTAGCTAAAAAAAGAAGAATTATGTTGTACCAGTAATTATAGCTGGCAAAATTCTCTAATACCTAAGGTGCATGCTCTTTTGGCTAATTGCACAACTCAATAGAGTGTTATATATGCCATAACTATAATTACCTTTTTATAAATGAATAGAATTAACAATGTCCTTCTTTTCTCTACAAACTTTATTTCCCTTATATTTTCCTTTTCTATTTTATCCTTCTTTTTATAATTTCTTCCCAATTCTATATTTGTGACTAAGATTAGGAGTTACTCCTAATAGCTATTTGTTAATGTATGAATACATTACTCATTCGGCCCTAAAAAGACAATCTCACCTTTTCTTTTATCTATTTCAAAATATAGTAATTATTTTTTCCTTTTAACATTATACTTCTACCATTTCATAAACATAGGCCTATTTTCGATTTTTGTTTATCCCACAATATAGTCCTATTTCTTTTTATAGTTTACAAACATACAAATTCTCTAATTTACCCTTATTTAACTAAAGCTTATTTACTTAAAATATCTTTAAACGGTGGATTCTATTGATATATGTATTTAATATACAATAATTTATGAGTAAAATTTAAAATTATGTAATTAACTATGTTTTCTTTTTGTAATATGCATTAATTAATTACTCTCACTATTAAATTAAGTATAATTAAAGAAAAATACGGATAAAATTTTATCTTTAAACTAAATTAACTAATTTTCTTAATTTATATGAAAAGACAAACTTATATTTATAGGACGGAGAGAGTAATTAACTTGTTAATTGTTTGATATAGCCTTATTTATTGTGTTTAGTAATCAATAGTTATAAATTATTATTTATTAGACTACTAATATACCCTTTTAATATAGGGATATATTAATAAATATATTACTCCAACCATGTCAACTCTTTTTTTTATGAACAAAGAATAAAACTTTTTTTTTATCAGTGCACATACATCATGGGAAGGGGGAAAGTAGGACTTGAACTTGAGACCTGTCAGGTGTCTCTATAATAGGCCATGACTCGACCATTCAATAGGGAATAAAGAAGTGTATTAATTAAAAGGATTAAACTATAATTTGTGGAATAAAAGGATTGATACAAATACATAATTACAATTGTATTAATTAAGAATTTTTAGTATGCATAAAAAAGAAGTGTCATTAATCATTATATTCTTACAGTGGAAAGAGTATTATATTTTGTGAATTTAATAGCTCGAGATGGATTCTACTTTTTGGTATTCTCTAGTGTTCATGTAACATGGATGATAATTCAATAATCTTAGAGGTGTGCAAGGTTAACCAATTATAGAGGGACGAGGTGGTTTGACGGAGTCGCCATCTAGGTCTACACCAAAAACTTACTACTATTTTGCCTAGAAAGGATTTTGAATTAATTTCTTATTTACGCCCTTGTAATATAACTTTTTTATATTCTAATGTTTATCAATCCTAATTCAGGCAAGCAAGCATTAATTTAAAACATCCTTCATATTTGCACATTCTTTAACCAAGAAAATAAATTACAATAATTAGAACATTCACAATAAACAATAAGATACAAAAATATACATATAGAAAATAGGCTATTCATTGATTGGATGATGACCTAATAATAACCCATAATTCTAAAAAAAATGGTGGTAACTCCCATCTCTAGAAGATTGGTTGTTATTAAAATATAATTTTTGTGACTTTTATTAAGAAAAAATTAAAGCCACTTTATTAAATAAAATACCAATTAATTTTATTAATCTACCTTTTACAAATAAAAATAACCTTAAAATAAATACAGTCCATAATAACACAAATATAAAATAAAGATGAGTAATTATAAATGGTATAAAACTAGTCTCAGATTCATGCCAAGTGGTTCATGCAGATAGCATGATCTCTTTTCATAGGTCTGTGCAAACTTACATATCCATAAATATGACCAAATTTATCACAACTCAACCAAATGATTGGAACAATAATACAAGGTTCATGTGAAACTTACAATAAATCAAAATCACATAATATAATAACAGATAAGCATTTGTATATTAAATAAAACATGAAGCTTAAACTCTATTATATTTTATTATCTTAAAATCTTAAAATAACCAATCATTGTATGTCCATGCAAACCTAAACTCCTCATGAAATGAGGCCCATATGGACTTATCAAGAAATCTAGAAACATGAATTATGATTTTTATAATTCCAAAAAAGTTTAAACATATAAAAAATCATGCAAAATGATAACCTGCTCCTATGATTGTTGTAGGGATCACAATAAACAACTTCACATGTTCAATTAATTATAAAAGATCATCAGTGAAGTATAAACATAATTGTGAAAAGCCTCAACTTACCTTATAATTAAAACTACAAGTAACAAATTAATGGTTAAGGTTTTAGAAGGAGAATATTATTTTAGTGAGTGTTAAGACTAGTAAAATCAGTCCCACAGAAAGGTTTTCTCAAAATAATTTTCCCTTCTTTGAATAGCTTATTGAATAGGTATTTATAGGTTTCTAATAAATGGATTCCTATTCAAGAAATAAGAATTCTCATTAAAATAAGAAGCAAAGTCTAACTAGGAATTCAAAGATTTTGGTTGCTTTTCGAAAGTAGGTCCATTCAGACTATGGACACTAATAAGGCCTATACAAACCATAGGCTAGAAAGTCTATGTAGACCCTAAGTCATGGGCTTATGTGGACTTCATGAACTAAGATTCAAGCTTACATAACTTATTACTTGGACTTATCTCTATCTATCATCATAGGCCTATAACCTAGGTGTCTATAGTCTGCCTCTTATTTTGGTGAGCTCTATACACTATATGTGTTAAGACCTATGAAAGAAATAAATGGGCTAGTGATACTCACCTAGTCAAACTAATGGTTGATTAGCTGACAAGGCTAAATCCCAACTCGGCTAGAGATTTGCTTACTTTGATTAATCTAACATTCAAATTTTAATATGAGTGTCTATAATTTGATCATGAGAGGAATATTTCATACTCCAATATTAGTGTCTAGAATTTGAGGGAATAAACATTTCGAATTTCAATGTGAGTGTTTGAAATTTAAGGTAAGAAAAATTTTGAATTTTAATATGAGTGTTAAAAATTCGAGCTAAGAAATATTTCGAATTTCAATATAAGTATCTAAAATTTGGGGAAAAACATTTTGAATTTCAATATGAGTGCCTAAAATTCGTGAAAAGAAATGTTTAAAATTTTAATATGAGTGTCTAAAAATCGAGCACAAAAAGGAATATTTCGAATTTCAATATGAGTGTCTAGAATTCGAGAGAAGAAACATTTAAAAATTTAATATGAGCATCTAAAATCTAAGGGAAAAAACATTTCAAATTTCAATATGAATGTTATTTTAATTCTAACATGAGTGTCTAAAATTTGAGAGAAGGAACATTTTGAATTTCAATATGAGTGTCTAAAATTCAAGCACAAAGAGAAATATTTCAAATTCCAGTATAAGTGTTTAAAATTTGAGAGAAAAAAATATTTTAAATTTCAATATAAGTGTCTAAAATTTGAGCACAAAGAGGAATATTTCAAATTCCAATACAAGTGTTTGGAACTCAAGAGAAAAAACATTTTAAATTTTAACATGAGTGTTTGAAATTCAAGGGAAAAAACATTTCAAATTTCAATTTGAATGTCTGAAATTTGAGGAAAGAAATATTTGAAATTTCAATATGAATTTCTAAAATTCAAGCATGAAGAGGAATATTTTGAATTCCAATATAAGTGTCTAGAATTAGAGAGAAGAAATACTTTGAATTTTAGCACATTCTTTCCCTTAGTAGAGAATTGAAAATGAGCATATCCCTTGTATGATTAAGCTAGGTATTTTGAGAATAGATGGAATACATCTTGTTGCATATATGATTAATGTGCATAGATAACGTATAACTTAGTGCATGAAGAGCAAGTGTAATAACCACACATATACATGTTTATGTACAGATGTATAAGCTTATGCATGTGTTCATGTGAGTTAGTGTAAGTGCATGTGCACTCAGGATTGTGAAGCCCTTATGAATGCTCATGTGTGGGTGTATGTATATATGCATATATGTAAAATGTCTATGCATGTTATGTTGACATTTATGCATATGTGTAAGCATGTTTATGCACATGCACATGCACATGTGGCATCTAGCTAATATTGACACTTATTCATGTTGTAACATGTAACCATGGAACCTGCATGTATATTCAAGTGCACATGCGTATATTTACGCATATGCGAGCATACATGTGAAGTGTTCTTAAGTGTAATCATTTATATAATACATGTATGTTTGGGATATTAACCGAATGCATGATTGGTGCCTAATAATACATATATAAGTGTACAAATTTATGCATATGTATGCGTAAGTGTGTATGTGTGTTCATATATACGTGGTGTATGACACTTATGCATGTTAATGCTTATATATGTATGCATACATATGTACATATACATTTGTGTATGTGTGTATGTTGTAATGCTTATATATGTTTGCAACAATGGATCCTTCATTTATACATTTACATTCCTTAGATGAATGCATATATATGTATGAATGCTCGTGCATGGACATATGTATATGTTTGTGCATATTTATGTATGGCATATACGTGATACATGTGGATTTATTCATGTACCTATATATGTATATGCATATATACATGCATGTGTGTGTTCATGCATACATATGTGCATATGTGTTCATGTATATAAATATATATGCATTATTGGTGTACAAGTGAATGAACACATACCACGGGTCTTACTATTTTAATAACTACTTTATGAGTTGAATGTTCATACTTGGTGCATGAATAGATATGTATAATGATGAATGTGTTGATGTGTATGTTTATACCTAATTCTCTCTAGATGTATGTATACATGTTCATGTCCACATATATGTATGCACGAATGTATGTGTGAGCACCCATTCTAAACTTATGGGTTTTTATACCTAATTCTCTCTAATTGTATGCATATATGTCCATGTGCACATGTATGTATGCATGAATGTATATGTGAACACCCATTATGAACTCATGTGCATATCTATTGCACATAATAATATTTATCAATGCATATTCGAGTATAAGATAATGTTATTGAAATCACCCTTTCCTCAAACTCGTTGTAAGAGCAACTCTGGTTTTATAAGAGTGAAGGTACAGAAAAGAATTTGAGGTTTTACAATGAATAGGTCAAGAAAGAAAGTGTTTACTGAGGGTGAATAAAGGAATTTAGGATTTAGGTAGGCCATTTATTTGTTAAGAGCAAACCATTTGCCCTATGTATAGCTGGAGAAAAAGTGATCATCATAAACTACACCTTGACTGAATGAATGTAAATATTTTAACATAATGGTACCCTTGTTATTGGCTAGCCCTTTCAAATTTTCCAATTAAATATTTTCTCTCATCTTCTAATTTTTACCAAGACCACCCTTATGGGATTTTAATTTAGCAAGGTTTGCTTTAATTTTTTCTTAGGCTACCATTTGCAGTTTTCAACCTAGCTAGTTCTTTTTTTTCTTTTTTTTTACTTATCCACATTTTTTCTTGTCTTTTTCGTAGTAACTTGTGTTAAGGTTTGTGCTTAAGATTCGTTATCTTGTCTTCATTTAAATAAGCTTAAGCTTGAATTTCTTATGATTTAGACCAATGAGGCTTTTAAAGCTTATAGAGCTTTTCTTGACCTAGATTTATAAGACTTAAGTTCATAGAGATTTCTTTAGTACTTGGATGAATGAGTAGCTTTTTGTATATGTTAACTTTAATTTCATCTTTAGAAAGTCAAAAGCCCCTTAATATCTTGAAGCTTAATGAAATGTCATTCCTCCTAACCTTTCCTAGTAGTGCATTAATAATATTCCTATTATTAACCAATCCATAAATTTTATAACTAACTATTTTCCCTAAATTTCCCTAACTTTTGCCTAGGCTCATGCTCTTGATTAATTGACCTAGTAGGATTTATCACATGCTAATTCAAGTGGAAATTTTATGAGTAAGGGCAATCATGGTTAACGAAAAAGAATGTTTGGGATTTTTTTAAAGAAAAAAGATGGATTTTTGAACTAGACTTTTAGAACCTGCTAATACCTACATTTTTTAATCAGAGGAAATATTTGGAATGCTTGATGTGTAAGCTTTCAAGCTTTTGAGAAAGAGATCTAAAGCTTTAGATAGTTTTTAAGATAGAAATGCTTTGAAGTGAATGAAACCTCCTAAATTTTCATCTTTCAAGAAAAATAAGTAAGAAATTATGATTCGATTAGCTTTTGATTAAACTTGGTTGCAGCCAGACCTATTAATTTTCCCTCTATTGTCTTTTTTTTTTTCCTTTCTTCTTTTTTTTTCTTTTTTTTCCTTATTATATCCACATCTTTAAGAATACTTCTTATACACTATAAGGAAAGATTAGATCTCATGTCTGAGCATAAAAAATTGTGAGCCACTACTAGAGAATCATGAATTGCTTATCATGGCATATATAGATTAAGCTTATTATTTATTTATTTACTTTTTATTCTCCCAATTCATTTTCAATGGTACCATGTTATGCAATGAGTGCATTAATGAAGAAAAATGCTCATTAAAAAGTAAATAAAAGCCATGTTTTATTAAACTCAATAAGCAATTGTTCCGAACAAGGGAAAATGACAACACTTAAACCTATCTTTTCATTTAAATATAGGGCAATCATCAAAATCTTTTGAATTGCACCATAGCCTTTGATTGGTGAGATCTTGTATTCCAAGTTGAATAAATAGGGATGGCATCATATAGTTGAATGTTAAAGCCATTAGACCCCCAAGAAGGTGGACCAAAAGCCTAAGAAAGTGGGTTTTTCTCTTATAGAATGGTTGTGAGACCTTATGATGTTTAATTTGGGCTATTTTCAAGATTCAATATCATGCCAAAGTTTATGAGGTTTTGTAACACCCTAGGTAAATCCCATGTGAACATAACATGGAAGAGATCTTTAGGCATAAAAATGTTCTCAAATCCCATATAGGAAAAAAAATATGGGAGGAGAAAGGTTAATAAGCCTAGGACTCCACTACTAGTAATAACTTGGGTTAACCATTTTAAGCCATGTGGTTAGGCCATTACAAGTTATTCTAGACAATTGGGTCTGGATTATTATAATTAGTATCAAAACCACTATGCATGCAACCTTGAGCGATGGTGTGGCAAACCTCAATAAGGTTACTTACTCCTGTATAGAGGGTGTGTTGTAACACCCTAAGTAAATCCCACATCAATAAAACACGACAGAGATCTTAGGTATAGAAAATGCTTCTAAATCCCATATCGGATAAAAAATATGGGAGAAAGGAGCTTTATAAAGCTAAGACTCAACCACTAGTAATAACATGAGTTAACCATTTTAGGCTGTATGGTTGGCTCATTTATAAGCTATTTGAGATAGTTAGATTTAAGCCATTAAAATTGGTATCAGAGCCACTTCGCATGCAACCCTATATAATGGTAAAACTAACTTTAGAGAGGACATTGAGTTCTTTATAGGAGTGTATTGTAACACTCTAGGAAAATCCTACATCGACAAAACAAGGGAGAGATCTTAGGTTATGTGAGGAAAAAGGTTTATATAGCTAAGACTCAACTACCAATAATAAGTTGGATTAACTATTTTAGGTCATGTGGTTAGGCCATTTTTAAGTTATTCAGAATAGTTGGATTTAGGTAGTTACAATCAGTATCAGAGCCACTCCTTATGCAACCTTGATCAATGGTGGGAATAACCTCAATGAGGACACTGAATCTTATATAAGGGTGTATTGTAACACCTTAGGCAAATCCCATATCAATAAAATACCAGAGAGGTTTTTAGGTATAAAAAATGTTCCCAAAATACGCATCGAAAAAAAAATAAGAGGATAAAGGATTATAAGCCTAAGACTTAACTACTAGTGATAACTTATGTTAACCATTTTAGGTTATATAGTTAGGCCATTTGCAAATTATTCTATTGGATCTGGGTTATTATAGGTTTTGCAGAGTATAGCAAAGGCTTTTGCATTCATTAGTGAGATGACCAATCTTTTGATGATAGGCATAATATAAGTCATGGTGGTGGCTTAATAGAAGTGGTGCAATTTAATGCTTAGGTTCTAATGGTTGAAATAGGTTTTTTTTCTAAACATTGCTAACAAAGGTTCTTTTAGGTTACAAGGCCAAATTTGAAGGGTTATAAGGCTTGGCCAGGCACTCCTTTCCTTAGTTATTCCTTAAGTCTGACTCCTCACTTGCCTCATAGTAATCTTGCCTTAGCAAGCTCTTCACTGATCATAGCTTGAATCTCCTTTATCTCTGAAGCCATTGCCTCTTTGACAATTGCCTTAATGCTATACAGGTATTTGCCACTTAGTGCCATCTCTTAGAGTAGGGTCTTTTAAAAAGGTAGAGTTTGTTTACTCAATGAGTCTGGGAAAAGAATGGTCTACAATAGCTGTACAAACAAATAATTAACATGATGTGTGGTTACTACTTTTATAAGACATGATATGCATATGGTGCATGGTCCAAGCATATGATGCATGATAAAATATTAGTCCATTAATTATATATGCCTAAGTGTATGCTATCTATGCTTAATTAATGGGGATGACTCTAATTATGCATGTTGTATGTGTATAATTAGTGAGAATATAAGGGGCTAGTATGATGTATGATGTTTGTTAATGCATAATATACCTAGGTCAGATGATACAAATTATAAAGTGATTTTAAGGGTACATATTATGTGTGCATGATTAATTCATGAATGAATATACAAGAGTATAATATGATTTTTAATACATGGATGCATGATGTCCTCAAGTTTAGGTAAGATGATGTGAGATGTAAACTATCTATAATATTGTGTGTTGCTTATACATGCATGCAAGATATGTATACTTAATAACATTAGAGGCTAGCATAAGGCATGATGCATGCTAAAAAATAATCCTAATAATACATGTCATTTATGCCTAGTTGATGTACAGTTAGGCATATAGAAGTCTATGTGACACATGATATATGCTAATGCATGGGTACATGATATCCTTATGCTCTGGTATAATGAAATAGAATGTAAAAAACTATATTGCCATATGTTATGCATATATACATATATGATTAACATAAAAGATTAGCATGATACTTGATGTAAGGATATGTAATATACCCATTCTTAGAATGACTCTAATGATGCATACTAGGCAAGCTTAGTTAATGTATGGCTAAACCTATAAAATGCCAAGTGAATTTAATGGTGCATGAATGAGAACACAAGGGTCTAATATGTAGCATGGACGTATGATGTCCACATGTAAGGTGATGTAAGATAATAATTGGTAAAGGAGTCTAAGATGATACATAATGCATTCTAAGGCATGAATGAGAATTCAAAGGGCTAGTATGATGCATTGTAATGCATGGATACCTATTCTAGAGTGACTCTAACAATCTATATTATGTGTAATGCATGCTAATGCATAACTACATAACATGCCTATGCTAGGTAAAATGATGTAGGATATAGCATGATGTGTGGTGCATACTAATGATGCATGTAATGCTCGAAAAATTTGATTTCATGAATAGTACCTGTAACACCCCTACCTGATTCTTGAATAAACCCGATAAGAGGTGCAACTTCCCACTAGGTCACCTATCCTGAAAATTTCTACAGCCCAAATTCTTTAACACTTATTAACTTATTTATTTAATGGATAGATTTTGCCTAAATCTTTAGCTTAACCTTTAGTCATTATTATTTAAGTTATATCAAACATAAAAATCCATTTTTCAGTTAGTAATTAATTCCATAAAAATTCGGGCAGCATAACAGCTACCCGAGCAACATTTCCAAAAATAAACACCTATGAAAAAGCACTTCTAGTAATAACATCCACATCTGTCGTCACCTGGACCCTTCTGGTCCTCTAATATTATCACACACATCACAGACAACACATAGGGCCTCAGGCCCATAATCATTAGAACACATAAAATAAAACATACAGATAAAAGGCCTTTTATACGATCATCCTCTTTAAGCTTAAAATATACAGACAACTTCAACTACCATGAAACCCATATATATACATGAGTGCCCTCTATACACCCTCAAAAGAGCAAAAATATACCCTTAAGTTGCTGATACTACTACACTACAAAATTTATAGAGGCTGTGCTTCTATCTTCTGCTACCTTTGCATCGGAACATCAATACACTAAGTATAAAACTCAATGGAGAATTTGATATAATAAA